>APFE030208498.1:0-219041 GCA_000404065.3 Pinus taeda
GACTTTTTCTAGTGTATCCAATGCTGGATCAAACTCATCTCCGTATGGAGTAAAGTCATCCATATATACTTCAAGTCCTTCATTTATTAAGTCTGCAAAAATGCTAAGGATAGCCCTTTGGAATGTGGCAAGGGCATTGCATAAGCCAAAAGGTAAAACTCGGTAGGCAAATGTTCCCCAAGGACAAGTAAAAGTAGTTTTGTCTTGGTCTTCAGAGGCAATCTGTATTTGATTGTACCCACTGAAGCCATCGAGGAAAGAAAATAATTTCTTTCCTGCCAAAGTGTCTAATACTTGGTCGATGAATGGGAAAGGGAAGTGGTCTTTTGTGTTGCTTTATTTAGCTCCCTGTAGTCCACACAGATTCTCCATTTCCCATTCTTTTTTGGTACCACCACAAGCGGGGAGACCCATTTACTACAGAGATAGGGTAGATAAAATTAACATCTAAAAGTTTTTGAAGTTAAACTTTTACCACATCTTTTAGATGAGGATTTAGTCTTCTCTAAGGCTGTCAAATAGGTCTTGCATCTTTTTCTATGTAAATGTGGTGTGTGCATAACTGGGGGTCAATTCCTTTCATATCAGGGTAGTCCCATGCAAATGCTTCTTTATATTTCCTTAACACATGGATGAGCTTTGTTTCTTGTTCGGATGTGAGGTTGGCATTAATGTTTAAGGTTTTTCCTAGTTCGATTTCCACAATTTTACTATTTGCAACTGAGGTGACAGGGATTGTATGATCATGTGTATCTTTCAAAGGATCTTCTTCTAATTCATTATCAAATGTTGCTTTTATCATATGACATTGTGTGCGAGATGTGAGTTTAGTTTGACTAATGAAATTATTGATGGCATCATCTTCTGTTTGGTGTTTGAACTCAAGTGCTTCTTGTATAGTTAATGGAGATCTAATGTTATCAGTAAGATATGATACAGGGTGCCTATTAGTTTTGACTATTGTGACACTTGGCTGTGCTGGGGGGTATAGAACTAAGTTCTTGATATTTGTTCCCATGGTTATGATCATAGTTCCTTGCTGAATGCCAATATAGGCATCAGCAATGGCAAGCCAAGGTCTTCCTAAAATCAATGGATGTCCATCAAGTCAAGTTTTGGGATTTATTATCAGAAAATCGGTTGGATATTCCCAGGAGTCAACCGAGACCATGAAATCATGTAGTACACCCTCTGGCCTAACCACAGATCGGTCAGCCAATTCGAACAAAGTAGAGGTGGGTTCTACAGATGTAATGCCTAGCTTTTGGCAAGTAGTGGTTGTTAAGATATTGATTGCAGCTCCAAGATCAACTAAGGCATTGGGCAGGGTTTGACCATAAATTTGGACAGTTAGTATTGGGTTTCCTGGGTCTTCGTATTTAATGGGTGTTTATTTTCCTGATAATAAGTCAGATAGAGTGTCGACTACTTGGACTCTTGGATTATTTGTTATATTCCTCCTTGGTATTTTTATGCACAATTCTTTGATAGTTTTTGCGTATATCGAGATGTCCTGAATGGCTTGGAGGAATGGAATTTTTATGTACAAATTTTGTAATTCTCCCAGAATGTCAAAATCAGGTTGTTGTATAGGTCGAGGTATGACTAATCGTTCTGGGAACGGGGGAGAGGATGTGATTGCTTGATTATGAGTTTGATGTTTATTCACATCCTCTTCATGTGACAAATGTTCTCTGGGTAACTGATCTTCAACCTGAACTGTCTTATCTCCCTCGGTTTGAATAATACGCCCAGATCTTAACTGAAGATCATTACACTCCCTCAGATCGGCTCCTACTTCTGGTGTTTCTATGATTTGGAGATATTGGACCAGTCTGTTTTTTGGGTTGGGGTTGGGTTGGGTTGGGAGTTGCGGTCTCAGATTAGACTGGGGATTTTGTTGTAAAGCTGGTAGTGTAGGTTGAGGGAGAGGAATAGTTCCTACTGGCTGAATCATTGGTCTCTGCCAGTTTGCCTGCCAAGCTGAGCTTTGTGAAGTAGGGGGAGTCCATTGTGGTGGGTATGGGTTGTTTTGCCAATATGGTGGGGTATAAGGATGGTTTAGCCAACCAGATTGGCTTGCCTGATTCAGCCACGGGTTTGAGGAAGCAAACGATTGTGGTGGCTAGTTTGGAAATGGGAGCTGGAATTGACTTTGCCACATATTATACTGTTGAGCATTATACTGTGGAGACTGAAAAGAAGAAGTTGGGTCTGGAAACATACCAGATTGTCGCAGCTTCCACTGACGGTGCTGGTTGAGCAAATACATTGATTATGGCTCTTCTTCTGCTTCCTCATATACTACTTTCAATCCAGGCAGTGAGGGGCAGCTTTCCGTAGAGTGATCTTTTGTACAGATGGCGCATGTTTGGATTGCATCCAATGGACACTCCTTATGGCTATGCTTCTTCCTGCATCTGGGACAGAAGATTGCCAAATTCTATTCTGCCTCCATTTGCTTCTACTTGGCCTACAAAATATCCAATTGTGTAGTCAGTGTCCCTAGTATATCAGTTTTAAAATTTTCTAATAAATTTCCAATTTCCACACGCGTTACTCCTTCTGACGAGATTTTATTATCTCTTACAAACCGATTATGTTCTACCGGTTTTACTCGT
The DNA here is from genome assembly GCA_000404065.3 of Pinus taeda. Taxonomy (NCBI): domain Eukaryota; kingdom Viridiplantae; phylum Streptophyta; class Pinopsida; order Pinales; family Pinaceae; genus Pinus; species Pinus taeda. Next base: position 2,622 of record APFE030208498.1, read on the forward strand.
GTGCTGCCTCTCGAGATCCTGATAGATAAATCAATAATGTCAACAAAACTTTCTTGATAAATATCTCCTTTTCCCATGATGTTTAATGTTTCGATCCATTGTTCCTTCATGCCCCTTATTAACGTTGTTTTCAACATGTTGTAAGGTAAAGGCAGTGATGCATAGGGAGATCTTTGTAGATTATACTGGAAACGTTCCACATATTCCTCTAATGTTTCGTTTGGTCTAGCTATCATCTGGAATATGTCATCCTTCAGTTCTCTAGACCTGCAATAGTCCTGATATTTTTCTAGAAAAGATTCTTTCATTTTCTCCCAGTTATTTATAACCCCACCACCTAATCCCATAAACCATCTTAAAGCAGCCCCTTTTAATGTAGAGGGAAACAGTTTCAGTTTCTGGGGGTCAGTGGTGTAATCATATCCCCTGCACAGTACATCAAATTCAAATAAAAATGCATCCGGGTCTTTTGATGTAAGCCCGTGGAATGTAGGGATATTTTGAAGAGGGATCGCTTTCATGGGGGCATTTGCAGCAAAATCCACTATGGGGTGTTGTAATGTAGAGGTTTGGGTGTTTAGCTGGATTTGAGCCATTGGGTCAAATATATGCCAATAACCTTCTGGGATATCTAGGAGGGTATTCCTAGGTTGAGAGGGAATGGCTTTGACAGGAATAGTTCTAATAGAACTTCCTCTATCTGGGACTATTAACTGAGGAGATTGGGTTTCTTCAATGGTGATTTTTGCAGCACTTCCTTTGTCTGGGTTGTTCAATGGCTGAGTTGTCCTAAGAGGAGATCTCAGTTCCTCGGTTTCCCCTATCTCTCCTCCTCCTTCACAAAGATTACTGAAATTCCCTTCCTGCAATAGCTCTGGAGTAGAATTTTCAATTTCTTGAAAGTCCTGCTCTTCAGTTTGACTATGCACCTCAGCAAAGGCTATAGATGGTGAACTATGGCCTGAAGGGAGCTAGTAGGCTGTTTAGAAATAACTTTCCTGGGTCCTACTAAGGGCTGAGATTCTGTTTTCTTGTAGATTTCGTCTAAGAAGGTTGATTGGCCAAGGGTCACCGGCCCCTTAGCTTTTAGTGGCTTTGGAATTTTTTTCTGGTTTTTTCTGCTTAGTCATGCACTCAAACTAACTACTAAATCCTACTTAAAAAAACAGCAGCAAATCTGCAGGAAAGCAGGCAAAGTAGCGGGGCTTTTGCATGCTCCACACGTAGGTTCTTACCTTCAGTTTTCAAAACCCAATTCTTCCCTAGCAGGTTTGTACACTACTCTGAGAAAAAGAACAAATGGCTACACTCTTTCCCTGGCAACGGTGCCAAAATGTGGAGCTATAAAAAGGGTCTCTTTCACCTCTAGTTACCTCACATTAATATGTCAATCTGAGAACTTTTTTCTATTTCAAAGAGTGTCTCAGTTTGAGACTTATCATTTGCCAGAGGAATACTCGTAGCACAGTGTTTGAAAATACAAGAGTAAATGGATGCGTGTCTACAACTTAACTACTTCAGAAGACTAAATAACACGTTCAGATATTAAGCAATTTATCAATCGAGGGTTCGGTAGTGATAACCCATCCCTTTAGAAACTGATGGAAAAGAAATCAGAGAATAGATCGGGGGTCTGGGAGCCAGACAACAGATGCCGATGCTCACTACAGCTTGAGATCGTCCTTCACACCAATAACAAGAAATGGAACGGCAAAGAAATTGAACAACAATGAAATGGAACAGCAACCTTGAAATAGAATGGCAATTCTAAAATGGAACAACAAATTTAAAATGGAACAGCAAGTCTGAAATGGAACAGCAATTCGGAAATGGAACAGCAATCAAGGAATAGAGCAGCAACCAAGTCTAACAAGCCGTAAATCTATCAAATCACTTGCATTGGTCATAACCAAACATCAATCATTCACTCTTAAAGATGTACAAACAAATGGAACAGCACTGCTTACGGATACATGATGGAACAACACTGAAAACCATATAAACACAACATGCTCAAATAGTAATCTGATTCAGTTGTCACTTTGATTAGAAAGAATACGATTGCATCCCAAGATAGAACAACAATATTCAAGAATCCAATATTCACATAGAACAGAGCTTCCGAGAAGAATTCTATAATGTTAAGGCACAATCGCATAACACAAAAACTCTGTAATGGAACAACAACAGTATCCTATAGAAACTAACCGTATTATATCAACACTTAAAAGAACAGTAATATGATGCAGCGTCAATACAACACTTCTGTTTTCAGAAACCTTAATGGGTTAAACACGACAGAACATATGATATAAACTTTATAAAACATGTCAGATTACCAGATCACGTTTGATAAGAAAACCACACAGAAACCACGCATAATGGTACAAGAGCAAGTGTCCTCTAGGGCTGGGCCCTTAGCCTCCAGGGGTACACTGCTTGAAGTTATTCCAAGCTCAAAGATAAAAGAGTAACCAAGTATGTATTAATGCATTAAGTAAAATTACAGTAGAGCAAGTCTTAACAGGACATGATGATCAAAGTTTTGATCTTTTAAAAGAAATTACATAAAAGCATAACAACATCCCCTTAGCTAACAGTGCTTCCCCTTATATAAGCGTGACGATGGAGATATCTACATGCAGAAATAGATAAAGCAGTGATCCCTCTGGATCAAGGATCCTGAGGGATTCGCAGAACCATTAACCCTGAGTCATTTCTTCTCTTTTTTGCGCCGAGATGATATCTCCGCTTCCTTTCCCGGGCTGATCCGTTTTGATCTGGTTTGCATGCGGTCTCCTGTCGAAGGGACAACAGTTAACCCGACTTTGTCTTTTCCTTTAGAACGGCAAATTTTCGTTTTTCCTCCCTCTTGCACATGGAAACGACAATTGTCAGCGTTCTTTGTTTTGCATATTTTTTTTTTTTTTTTAACAATGTCGGATACTTTTGATATTATAAAATCAGTAACTTAAAACAGATACATAGGGTTCCTGAGTTATGGCAGAGAGGAGCAAAACTGGGTACGCAGACCCTTTAACCTCTTTGCTGCCCAAAATGCTGAAATTAAACAAACAACGGCTATATTGCCTTACATATGCCCCACAGAGCAGACATAATTTACAGGTCATAGGGAGTTTTCTGGGTAACTGAGGTGTCGGGGAAAGGTTCTCTTCGGGCGCCACTGGCCTTCGTGGAGGCCTCAGCTTGAAAACTTTGAGTGAGGGCGCGGATTTGCTCCATAGCTTCCTCCAAGTGACTGCATCTGCCCTGCAAGTTTTCAATTTCCGCCTTTTGTTTTTCGAGCTTCTTTCTCTTTGATCTTGAATCAGATTCGAAATCCTCCTTCAATTCCTTGAGCTTGCTCCTTAGCCTGTTAATCATGAAAATGTGGGTCTTGCACATCGTGCAGTCCTTGCTAAAAAGCCCGTCGATGTTGATGGCTGGTTCAGGAGGGTTCTGCTGGGCTGGCTGATCTGCCATGGTGATTGGAGGGAGCAGCGAGACAGAGCAGAGGGGAGAAGGCTTGGAGATGATGAGCACGAGGTGAAGAGACTGGTAAAGAAGGAGCGAGGGGCGCAGAAGTGAGGGGGGAGACGTCCAAACTCTGCAGCTGTCTAACAAAACCAAGTCAGTGAATAAAGAGAACTTTGAACTGAAGTGAAGATTTACCAGATGCGTGGGCCTCGACTCTGTCTCTCTGTTGCTGATGTCGAGGTTCAGAGACCACTTCGAACTGTGATGGGCAGTAACAAAATGCGTGGGCTTGCTGGAGTTCAGAGAAGGGTCTCTTGAGAGTGAGCTGAGAGCATTGATAGAGTAGAGAGGCGGAAGACCTCTGCGCTTAGAGGGAAGGCCTGGGAGCGCCTTGGGCACCTTAATACTCCTGAGAGAGTAGATGGCGCTGCGCGTGGAGTTGTGGGGCGCCTGTTTCACTTCAGCTCTCCTGTAATAAGTGGTGCCATTTGCTGTATGAGACTCGATGCAGACTTGGGGCAAGAGGCTCGAAGCAAGGCTGAGAACTTCGGGGGAGGGAGAGGGAATATAAAGGGGACAGGAGAGGCGCTGTCTGTTCAAAGTTTTTCCTTCAGAAATCGAGGAGGGGTCAGGGAGCGGATTTGGAGTGAGATCCTCCTGAGTGGTGAGGTGACTAATACCAGCTTGGTCAGGATCGTGTTCACGGGAAGGGGAGGGAGAAATGGCGCAGAGGACGAGGGAAGTGATGGAAGGCGGCTGCGCGTGAAGGGATGAGGGATCGAGGATTGGGGAGGCGGTACTGTGGGAAATCATTTTGATTATTTTTGAGATCTGTCCTAGTGGCTCTGATGGAGGAGAGGACTTAAGGAATGGCTCTGTCAGTGATATAGTCATCCATGCAGACCTGGCCTTGCTTTAATTTGACAGCTCTGTTGGTAGAGGAGTCCGCCTCAGCATTATGCTCTCTGAGAACATGCCTGAATGAGATTTCTCCCAGATCTCTTAGATTGTCCATTATCCTGGTTCTGGTGTTGTTTAGTCCTTCCTTGATGAACTTATTCCCTGAAATCATAGAGGAGATTATAATGGTCGAGTCCCCTATGATGATAGCATTCCTCAGGCCCTTTTCTAAGAGAATAGTGGTGCCCAGGAGCAGGTTGTAGGCTTCTGCTGAGTTATTTGTAGCTTCCCCAAGACCCCATTCATAACTGCAGATAAGAGTTCCATGTTGGTCTTTTATTACGCCTCCTGCACCTGCAGCTCCAGGATTATGCTTTGATGCTCCATCGAAAAAGAGGGTGCGGCGGTTTTGAGCACTGATCCATTGGTGAACTTCTTCTTTGGTTCCCCTGAGCTTCCAGGAAGTTTGTTTCTTGTGAGCTTTGCTTTTAGGCGGAGGGTTTTGGGAGTGGCGGATTTTGAACTTGTTGTACCAATCCTTTTCCTCTTGAATCCAGTTCGTCTGATCAGGGGTGGCGATGTAGTTCGCGCTGATTGTTTCAGATATGCTGGCCATTGTTTTTGCTATGATTGTGCCCATTCTTCGTTAGATGTTGTTGAAGATGAAGCTGTTCCTGGCGAGCCAAAGATTCCAACAGAGGGTGGCAGGGATGCATTTCCAGATTCTAATTAAATTAATTTTACCTCTTCTTTGGTGTGGATAATCTTTTTTCCAATTCTTCTGGAGGGAGTGGACCTGATCATATCTTCCCCTTGCTTCCAAAGGACTGGTGAGCTGTTTCCAACAATTCTGAACCCATGGGCAGAGGAGAAAGGAGTGTTGAATTGTCTCTTCCTCAGCTTTGCAGAAGAAACAGATCGAAGGGCCTTGAATGCCTCTCTTCCTCAAATTTTCTGCAGTGAGGATTTTCCCTTTGAGAAGGGTCCAGTTGAAGTGTTTGACTTTAGGGATGCATTCAGATTTCCAGGTAGCTGTGTGGAGGTTCCAATTGGAGAATGGGTTGCTGTTCTGGAGGGATTTGTACCCATCCTTGACTGAGAAAGACCCTCCACAGGGATCCCAAATGTAAGAGTCTTCTTTTTCTTTGTTGACTGGAGCTGTTCCTGAAAGAGAAGACTTTAGCTTGAGCCAGAGATCTTCAAGGTCCTGGGGTAAATGCAACTCTTGCCAATCTCTCCATCTGTTGTGGTTCCAAGAGGAGATGTCAAAAAGAGTATTTAACCTTCTAGCTTCCATCCAATTCTGAAGAGGCCTAAGCTCGAGTTGGAGATTCCTTGGATTGGTGTTCATAATCCTATCCACCCAGATTTTGGTATCCTTCCCATTGCCCGGATGCTTGGACACATTCTTCCTGAAATGAGGCAGAACTTTTTTGATTAGGCACCAAACTGAGGTGCAAGGTCTGTCGATTATTGGCTCATTGAGAATGTTAGAGCTTGAACCGCTGAGATATTTTCTTTTTATAGCCTCCACCCACCAAGATCCCTTGCTTGAGATAATCTTCCATATCAGTTTTAGCCCCATGGCCTGATTGGAGAAGCTAGGGATTTTTATAGAGAGACCTCCTTTTTCATAAGGCAGGGAAACCTACCCCCAGTTAACAAGGCTGAACTTTTTAGTGTCCTGTTTTCCTCCCTGCCAGAGGAAGCTGCGCATTATGAGTTCCATGTGCTTGTGGATGCTTGCTGGGGCCATCATCACAGCATATTGATAGATTGGCAGTCCTGAGAGGACGGCCTTTATAAGGATAGTTCTTCCTGCAAGATTTAGCCAGGTGACTCCCCAGCTTTGTAAGAGGCCTCTCATCTTCTCTATGTGTTTTGTCCAGAATCCTGCTTTTATGTGTTCCTTTGCCAATGGTAATCCCAAGTAGGATAAAGAGCTCCAATTCCTTTGGAGAGGGATGTCAAAGATGTGGGATATACTTTGTTGGATTTGATGAGGCACGTTCCAAGTATAGATTTTGCATTTTCTGTTATTTAGTTTTCCTCCTGAGACCTGAAGGAAGGCGTCCAGGACTCTTTTGAATCTCCTTGCCATCAAGCTGGAAGCTCCCCCAATTAGGAGGGTATCATCTGCGAATAGTGAATGGTTAATCTCCTTTAATCCTCTTTCAATGCTTATCCCCAATATCTCTCTCTTAAGGCGGAGATCTTTGAGGTGAATGCTTAGAGTTTCAGCCATAATTATGAAAAGAAAAGGGGAAAGAGGGCATCCTTGCCTAAGTCCCCTGGTGCCTTTGAAGGAATTGCCTGGGCAGCCATTGATCAGCGGGGCTGTCCATGGGTCAGAGATGCATCGTCTTATGATATCGACTGCTTTAGAGGAGAAACCGAATTTTCTCAGTGCTGCTCTTAAGAAGGAGTGATCCACTCGATCAAAAGCGTTGGCCATATCCAATTTGATGATCATGCCTCGTTCTCCCTTGATGAGGCTGCTGTGAATGGCTTCTTGAATAAGGATTACGTTGTCTATAATCTGTCTCTTGGGGACAAAGCCTCCCTGGTTCTCAGAAATGATGATGGGGAGGAGGTTCTTGAGCCTGTTGGCGATGATCTTTGTGATGATCTTGTATGAGACATTACACAAAGATATGGGGCGGAATCTGTCAAAAGATTTGGGGTTAGCTTCCTTTGGTATCAGAGCAATGTGAGAGGATTTCGTGTAGTCCCCCACCTTATGTTTTCTGAATGCATTTTTCACCATTCTCACAAAGTCCTTTTTTATTATTTCCCAGTGTTGTCTGTAGAAAGCTACCGTAAATCCATCCGGTCCTGGGGCCTTGTCTTGTTGCAAACTGAAGATGGCTTCTCTAATCTCCTCTTCGGTGGGCTCTTGTTCCAGCTCTCTGTTGTGGTCCTCTTTGATTTTGCTTTCGATTAAACTTAGAAATGCTGCGCTGTCATGATGTTGAGGGTCTGCTGTAAGGAGAGCTTGGAAGTGGTCGAAAGCTGCCTTTTTTATCTCTTCTTGATCATGGAGGTCTCTCCCATCCACTTCTATTTTGTCGATCTGATTTCTTGCCCTTCTTGTCTTGACGTTGTTGTGGAAGAAGGAGGTGTTCTTGTCCCCTGCTTTCAGCCAAAGGCAGCGGGACTTCAATCTCTGATCCTCTTCCTCAATGCGGTTTTGCCTGTATAGCTCCATGAACATGCTCTTCTCTTTTTCGATGTCATCAGTTGTGGGCTGCGATTGCTCTTTCTCTTTGTGCCATCTCTCTATTTCCGAAAGAAGATCGGATCTCTTCTTTCTCTCGGAGCTTGCCAGCTCTCTCGCCCACTGCTTAATGGCAGATTTTAAATGTTTTAATTTGGTTTCCCACACGTAGTGAGGTGAGCCGAGGATTTCTTTAGCCCACTGCTTTTGCACAAGGGTGCAAAATTCTTCGTAGCTGTCCCAGTGCTTGTTGTATTTAAAGGGAAGGGGGCCTAAATTTGTTCCCTTAGACAGAGAGAGGGTCACTGCTTTGTGGTCTGAGGCTGAACCGTGGACTGTGTAGCTTTTAATTGCCTGGAAGTTGCTGGCCAACCTTTCATGTATTAAAAATCTGTCTAACCTTTCTTTGATGTTCTGGGAACCTGCTCTTTTATTGGACCAGGTGAATTTGCCATTAGATAGAGGGGTATCTATGAGGTTGAAGAGCTGAATTATTGTTTCCAACTTGTCTCTGAATGGATCTGGGTGGAAGTTGCCTCCGAATTTTTCCTCCACCTGCCTTATTAGATTCATGTCACCCCCAATGCTTATTTGACTACTTTGAATGGAGGAGAGGTCTGCTTCTAAGCTGTTCCAGCAGCTGGTTTTGTCTCTGTAGTGATTGGGTGCATAAATGTTATATATGGAATAGACCTCTTGAGTGTTCTTGCTCCTTAAATCTATTCTAACCCACCAATTGCATAGCTGATGGTTGCTGATTTCCCACTTGTTTTTGTTCCATAGAGTGCATATTCCCCCTGAGGCCCCATCTGAGCCTTTTGAGATGCCTGAGTAGTTTTTGAATCTTTGTGTTTGCGAAGTGAAGTCCTGCTCGGTTGATTTGGTCTCTTGGATTAGGAAGATATCTGGCTGTTCCTGGATCAGTAGATCCTTAAGTGCTTTTATCTTTAGGGAGGAACCCATTCCCCTGCAATTCCAAGAGACCAAATTCATTATTTCCCCATTGTTGAGTGGAGTCCTGCCTTCTCCTTAGCCTTCTCGCCATTTCCTTTTAGCTTGCCTAGAAAAGAATCCATGGGTTGCTGAGATCCGGTTGCCATCTCCTTGGCCGCTGCTTCATCTCTGAGCTCTTTGTTTGATTTTCTGCCAGCTTTTCTCGGAGGGTCAGAAGGTTGGTTCGCTTCTCTTGTTTTGTTTCTGGTTTGGATTCTTTCAATGGTAGGAGTGGGAGAGAGAGGAGGGAAAGAACTCGGAGAAGCAGGGCGGGGGGATTGAGGGGGAGAGGGAGGGGCCTCTGCAGACAGAGATTCAAAGGGATTGAGGGAGGGGGGGAAAAGTCCTGAGAGGGGGGGGGAAGGGGGAGGAGGGGGAGGGAGGGAGGCTTGAAGACTGCAGGGCTGAGGAGTTGGAACCCGGATTGGGCTTTTTTCGTTTCACTTGTTCCCAAGAACCCCCTGCATTTTCCTCATTATGCTCCACATCGATTACTTTTAGCTTACTACATCTATTGGCAAAATGGTCGTACTCGTGACATACCTTGCATTTAAACGGAAGTTGTTCGTAGTCCAGCTGCTGTATGTGCATCCATTGGTCCACCTTGAGTTTGATTGCTTCGGGTAGTCCTTTCCCCAGATCGACCTCAACGCAAATCCTTGCGCATGCATGCATATTCTCCCTTGGTTCTGATCTGTCTATGTATTTTCCGACTGCATTGCCAATAGCTTTAACGGATTCGTCTCCCCAGCAGTGAAGGGGAAGATGAGGCAGGCGCACCCACACAGGAACTGCGTTTGGAATGTCCATTTCTGGGTCGAAGTCCGGGGTCCATCTGTTCAGGTAAAGCCCTCTCGTGTCCATGAAGTAAGGGCCATTGCGAAAGATGAGGCTCTTGTCTTCTTTTGATTCGAATAGGAAGGTAAAAAAACCCCTTCCGCAGAACCTGATGGCGATCTTTCCTTGGATCATTGGGCTCCAGTTTCGCTCCACCCATTTTTGCACAGTGCGAGGAGAAGGCCAAAGGCCTGTAAACTGACCGACGAGTCCTCTTTCAGATAAAGCTATTGCCGATTTTCTCGGGAGGGAAGGAGGTAAAATAACTTCAGGGATCTCATCTAATTTCTTGATAAACTTCGAGAGGGAGGGGCGGGGTCTGGGATCCGAGGGATTAGAGAGAAGCGTAGCAAAGGCTTCCTCAGGAGACTCAGAGGGCAGGGGTTGGGAGGCGGAGCCTGCCATTGCAGGCTCGCCTAAGAGGAAGAGGGAGGGCGAGCCAACCTTTATGCTGCCATACCCCGAAAGAGATGCAGAGATAAAGAGGGGCGCCCAGTGCAGAAGCGGGGATCCGAGGGCAGCGAGCAGGCGCGAGGAGAGGCTGGAGCAGGGCAGCAGAGCCCCTGCAGGCAGGCCTAAGGAGACCTGCGCAGGCAGCAGGCTAGGTCAGAGGGCCAGGGCGCGCGCAGGAAGCAGCGCGGGATCGTATCTCTTGGGATATTTAACTAATGAAGTAGAGTCATGAAGGTTTCTACCTACACAAACCACTAAAACTTGTGATGACCGCAAATTATGGAGCACAGGTATTGACCGCACAGCATATCGCAACAGTTCTACGATTCACAGCAGCTGATCGACTACGAAAAAACAACATAACTGATTGCAGCTGCTCTCAACCCATTTTTGACCATTCATGTTCTTGGTTCTCTCGGCTCTAGTGCTGCAATACAACTGATGTATATCCTTGGGCATATAGTTGCTAGGTTTCGGGGAGAATTATTCTCCTTTGTATTGTATAAAATACGGGTCATTCCTGTATCAAGAGGACCCCGGTATGATATTGTAACAAAATTATTCAGATTAATATGATATAACCTTTTTTCTAATCTATTGTTCGTTGTGAGTAACACACCCTTGATCAGAGAGTTAGGCCCACTCTTCTGACCAAGTGTTGCATGTTTCCTTGTGTTGTATGTATTTTCCATTTACTGTGTTTATTTCTTGTTGCTACTACAGATCTCTTAGATAACTCTGAATACCTTTTTACGATCTCCAGTTGAGTTTTACTTCTATCTCAGCAATGTTTTGATTGCCAATCACGAACTCTTGGTTAAGGGCAGATCGTAACCTTGCCCCTGCATATACCTTGCATGTTGCCTTGAAAAGAATATGCACCCAGATTGATACATTAATTTAGGAAAGGGAGTGAATAATTTGTTCATACCTAGACACCAACATTTTGGCGCCATTGCCGAGGAGGCTAACGAGGTGCAAGACACGATCTATGTTAACCAGTGGGTCAATCTCTCGTCCTGGGGAGAGAATGAGTTTTCTCACTCTGCTCCAGGTCCTAAGTACAGGTATTTCATTTATTTTGAGCTTTTATTGTTTTTTTTTTGTTTTAGTAGGGTCAATCTCTTGCCCTGGGGAGGGAGGATTCTTTTGATGCCCTACTCTAGGATTTGTGCTTAGATTTTTCTAGCTTTTTTGTTTTGATTTTGAGAAACCCAATCTCTCACCCTAAGGAGGGAAGGGTCCTCTAACACCTACTTTAGGTCTTGAAGTATTAAGGTCTTCTCATCTGTGTGTTATTCTTGATTAAGGTCTTGTTCTGGAGAGGGAGGAGTCTTTTAACGCCCTGCTCCAGGTCCTGAACCCTAGGTTCCTGTATTCTTTTCTTTTCTTTTTTTTTGTCGTCAACAACCCTCTCTTCAAAGCAATCTCTTGTCTTGGGGAGGGAATGGTATTTTGACACCCTACTCCCAGCCTTGAGCATAGTGGTTTGATTTCTGCTACCACACCAACTTGTATGAACAAAAAGCCAAATAAAAGGGGTAGAGAGAGAGCCCCAAAGAAGGGAAGACAAGATTTGGGGAGGAACACTTACATCCAACAAATCATTGCAAAAGTTGAGTCAGAGGCATCTTCACGTGCAGTCGTGAGGCCAGGTGAACGAACAAAATCAGAGGGACAACCTATAGATCAACCAGTGCTATTCACAACACCCCCTGTCGATTCAATACAACGGACCCTTCTAGCAGCCGGAGAGACAAGCAACAGTACGCCTGCTAAAGGAATCCCATTGCTTGCAACAGAAGAAGAGGTTACAAGTAAAACATCTGGAGGAACTGCCCATCTTGGTAGGGAAGAAGAAATTCCAGAGAGGAGATCTGAAGGGTCCAGCCACAATGACAAGGGGGAAGAGATTGTAGAAACATTTCTATCACCAAAGGATAGAGGAAGCGCTATTAAGGCAACTCAAACCCCTGTGATAAAATCCCTTCTTGCGGAGCCAACTGAAATCCATAGTGAGTATTGGAGGATATTCATGGCACCTACAACCTCTACTATTGACTTCCCAATTTGGAATTTGGGGACTGGTGCACCAACAAAGCCCATCCCTCTAACAACTTTACCTAGTTTCCATGGGCTTACTTCAAAGGACCCTGACACATTTTTGTTTGAGTTTGACATTGTGTGTTGAGGGTATGATTACATAACGGATGCTCAGAAATTAAAAATTTTCCCTTATACACTAGAAGGGACAGCGCTGCAGTGGTTTATGGGTCTTGGGGGAAAGTCTATCACCGTGTGGAAGCAACGAGAATTGCTTTCCTGGAGAAATACTAAGACTACTGTAAATCACGAGATATTAAAGAAGAGATTTTTAAATTTATACAGAAAGAGGACAAAAATATGGAAGACTGTGTGGAACGCTTCAAATACACATTGCAGAGGTCAGGTCACTCCGACTTGGATAAAGACATTTTGAAAATTATCCTCCTCTGGGCCTTCCGAGAAGACTCTTTGGAATTGTTGAATATATTCAGAAAGGGGGATATATCAAAGGAGAAATTTGATACCATCTGTGAGTTGTGTAATCAATGCTCAAGAGGAGTTGCAAGAAGTAAGCAAGGGATTCGATCAACAAAGGTGTCTGGCGGAGGTGTTACAAAAGTAGAAATTTGGAACCTGCTGGACAGGCTAAGCACTGATATCCTGAGTACCTTGTCTGAACAGATAAACACACTGCCTGTAAAACAGAAACATCTAGAATTAGAAAGAACTATGGCCATATTTTTCCCCACATGCAGAAAGAAACATCCACAGAGGGAATGTTTGTTGAACTCTGTAGAGGAGTGTGCAATCTATGAACTGAAGCACGCGACAAGTTCATACCCATCTTTGCTAGGGCTAAAAGTGATTTTTCAAGGGACAGGAGAAGATATGGAGCAGTTGTACTTTATGGGACCTAAAAATCCATGGCAACCTCAGCTGTCGAAGGGAAATCAAGGTATGTTTCCAGATCCATCTCAATATTTTAGAAATTTTAATATGGGTCCCCAGACTATGCCTTATCTGCCCGTATGGCCCCAATACCAGTTTCCATCTTGGCAGCAATGGGCTCCTCAAGCTAGTTCAAGCTCCTCATGGGCTCCGAACTGGTGAGGACCTTCCCCTCCTGGTCAGTTTTCCCAGTCAATTCCACAACAGCAACTTCAGTTGCCCTCTAATGTGCCCCCTCGCAATCAGCCTATTCATCCTCAAGTCCCTATCCAACCCAATCTGAATCCTAACAATAAACGGGCTCAGCAAGCTAACACCCTCAACCTGCCTTCATACAGCATCTCCACCACAGAATTCTATGAGATGCATTTACGATCTGGGTGGCCCGTAGGTGCCCAATCCTCACTAGTTATCATTGAGCAGATTGACAGTGAGGAGAAGGAACCAGAAATGGTCGGAGACGAACCAAACCGAGTTAACAAAAATCATACACCTCCTCAATCGTTAGCTACTTAGGAACACCAAGTTGAACCACCCTATCCAGAAAGGTGGGCTGTGAGTAAATCAACCCCTCAAACTGAGTTTTACTTGTTAGGGGAGCTACATAATTTATTTGTCAAGATTCCCCTGCTACAAGCCATGAAGGATGTACCTATATACATGAAAACTCTTAGGGAATATTTTGCTAAGAAGCCTAAAAATAAATCGAGAGATCTACTCACCATTCATGTAATGAGGAAGCTATCAGATTTCATGATGGGAAGGTCCATGCCTATAAAGTATGGGGATCCCAGGAACCCAATTTTGACCGTGCACATTAATGGGGTAGAAATTCCAAATATACTGGTATATTTGGGTGCTGCCATAAATGTCATCACTGCTGAAACCATGCATGCATTAGGACTTCGTAACTTGAAACATACACCTACGGTGTTAGAACTCGCAGATCGATCTATAGTTAAACCAGTAGGGAAATTAGAAGATATCACAATTTCAGTGGATTCATGGCACTACCCTGTGGACTTCCATCCCTTAATCCTGGGAAGACCGTGGTTGGCAACCGCAGACGCTTATATTGGGTGTCAGTCTAGGCATATGATCATCTCAAATGGGAAAAACACTAAGAATCTAGTGTTATATCCTCCTTCAGAACCTAACCCTTCAAAACTAGCAGGCCACAAGAAATATGTACATAAGAAAGAGTTTGAATCAGAAAATGAGGAGTTATACCAATTCTAACTATTGGGCAAACCCTACAATTGAAAGATGAAACAGGAGATGACGCGATTGCTACCTTAATCAGTGACCCTTCTTCTGTTTCAGATTTGAATCAGCAAATCCTGGAGTCTGTCTTGAGGTGTGAGACTCAGGAAAGTATTGGAGCAATAGATGGATTGGAGGAGCTACCTACAGCTATGCCCCATAATAGTGTTTCCATGGAAATAGAACCGGGCAAAACCCTAAATATCAATTCAGAACTGTGAGATACCCAGAAAAAACAACTTCTGCATGTTCTTCGGAAACATAAAGAAGCCTTCGCCTAGGATTACTCAGATATGAAGAGAATTCCTGCTAATTTATGCACTCATCACATATACATTAAGGAGGACTGTCGTCCTGTAAGGCAACCCTAGAGAAGAATGAACCCTACCCTTAAAAACATTTTTAAGGAAGAACTCCAAAAGCTACTGGATGTGGAATTTATCTACCCCATTTCAGACAGCCAATGGGTTTCCCCATTGGTAATGGTCCCTAAGAAAAATAGTAAATGGTGAATATGCATGGACTACAGATAATTAAATAAGGCAACTAAAAAAGACCATTTTCCATTACCATTCATTGACCAAGTCTTGGATACATTAGCGGGGAAGAAGTTTTTTTCCTTCTTGGACGAATTTAGTGGGTACAACCAGATCTAGATAGCTTCTGAAGATCAGGATAAGACCACATTTACATGCCCCTGGGGAACATTTGCATACAAAGTCCTCCCATTTGGTCTCTGTAATGCACCTACAACGTTCTAGAGGGCAATTTTGGGGATTTTCTCTAATCTGATGGATGATAGTGTTGAAATCTATATGGATGATTTCACGCATATGGAGACTCACTCGAAGAAGCATTAGGAAAGCTACAAAAAGTTCTTGAAAGATGCAAGCAGGCACATGTCTCCTTAAGTACAGAAAAATGCCATATGATGATGAATGAAGGAAAAGCCCTAGGACACTTGCTTTCAGCTGCAGGAATCTAGATGGATCTAGCCAAGATAAAGGTAATACAACACTTTCCAATACCCATAACACCCACTCAGGTACGTAGCTTTATTGGTTGTGTTGGTTATTACAGGGGCTTTATATAAATTTCTACTAAAACAACACATCCACTTTTTCAATTACTGACACAAGATACAGACTTTGTGTGGACAGATGACTATGATGCAGTCTTTGTGAAGATCAAGAAACCGGTCTGTAGTGCTTCGATCCTTAGAGGACCAAACTAGGCATTACCATTCCATAATCATGTTGATGCTTCCCAAACAGTAATTGGGGCAGTTTTAGGGCAGCAGGTGGATAATATACCATATGCAGTTTACTATGTTAGCAAGAACTTGGCCTCTGCCGAGTTAAACTACGTAGTGAATGAAAAGGAATTCCTCGTTGTCATCTACGCCATCAACAAGTTTCGGCACTATATCACTGGTTACCTCACCTTTGTACACACGGATCATGCAGCCATCAGGTATCTAATGAATAAACCTATTACTCCTAGTTGTATTACAAGATGGCTTTTGATACATCAAGAATTTGATATTACCATAGTAGATAAACCAAGAAAGGACAACGTGGTTGTCATTTTTTGTCTAAATTAGAAAACAATACCGAAGGTACACCTATCGAAGATATCTTTCCAAATGAATATCTTTTTGCAATTTCCGCTAACACTCTGTGGTATGCAGATAGTGCTAACTATCTTTCTACAGGAAAGGTACCTCGTCATTTGTCATACAAGGACCAACGGAAAATTATTCATCATAGTACCTGATATTCATGGATGGCAGGATACCTCTTTCATATGGGGGTGGATCAACAGATTTGGCGCTGTGTATCAAAGGATGATATCTATGAGATATTGAAGGCCGCCCATAGCGGGCCTTGTGGAGGACATTTTGCAGATAAAAGAATAGGCCACAAGGTGCTGAAAATGGGATACTGTTGGCCTTCTATCTTTCGAGATGCTAGAGATTATGTCTGAAGATGTGATAGCGGTCAACGTATGGGACAACCTGGGAAATAAGATGAAATGCCATTACAGCCCTAGATAGTCCTGGAACCTTTTGAGAAATGGGCCATCGATTTTCTTGGACCCATCAACCCGCCTTCCCATCAGAAGGTTCACATCCTAGTCTGTATTGATTATGTGACTAAGTGGGTGGAAGCCAAAGCGGTTGCGAAAGAAACAGAACAGGTGGTGGCAGACTTCCTTTTTGAAGAGATTTTTGCCCGTTATAGTACCTCGAGAGAAATTGTATCAAATGGAGGAGCAGTTCACATCCCACATGATAGAGAGGCTTATGCAGAAATATGGGGTCAAACACAAAGTGACAACTCCTTACCATCCCCAAGCGAATGGACAAGTAGAAAGTACAAACAATGTGTTGGAGAATATTTCAACAAAAATTGTAGCAATTTATCGCTAGGATTGGTCACAAAAACTCCCAGAGGCTCTTTGGGCGTACAGGACGACATGGCGAAATACAACCAGGTTTTCCCCATTTGAGCTAGTCTACGGGAAATCTCCCTTGTTTCCAGTTGAATTCGAGATCAATACGCTCATAACAGCTTTGGAAGTAGGATTGGACTTATCAGAGGCCCAGAAACACCGGTTGGAACAACTCAATGAGCTAGACGAGATTCGATCAGAAGCTGTGTAGAGAACTAATATTGTCCAACAATAGAGAGTGAAATGGCACGATAAATTTATTAAGAATAAGGTGTTTCATACAGGGGATTGGGCATTGTTATATGACTCCCGGTAAAAATATATTAAAGGAAAGATTCGCACTCGTTGGATGGGACCCTATGAAGTGGACATTGTATTTGCCAATGGCACAATCAGATTGGTTATAGTAGATGCAAATCGTACTTCCTTCCTAGTGAACAGACACTGTCTGAAGTTATACCACCATCCAACATCTAAAGATGCCTTCATAAAACATCTTTCTGATACATCTGTCTTGATGGTTGTTGGTGCAGAGAATGCTCCCTCTGCCTTTAAAAAAATAAATAATAATAATATGTTGTTACTACTTACTTGTTTGTCTTTTTGCAAGAATAAGAACTGAATTATGACAAGGAGAAACATAGAAGTTTTTCAAGTAACAGTCATTGTTGTTACTTCGTCGGTGTTGTTACTCCACTGTTGATGTTACTCCACTAGTTGTTGTTACTCCGCCAGTGTTGTTACTCCACTATTGTTGTTACTCCACTAGTTGTTACTCCATTGGTGTTGTTACTCCATTGTTGTTGTTACGCCATTGGTTGTTGTTACTCTGCCAATGTTGTTACTCCACTGGTTGTTGTTACTTCGTCGGTGTTGTTACTCCATTGGTTATTGTTACCCCGTTGGTGTTGTTACTCCACTATTGTTGTTACTCCACTGGTTGATATTACTCCGTCGGTGTTGTTACTCCACTGGTTTCTATTACACCGTCGATGATGTTACTCCACTATTGTTGTTACTCCGCCAGTGATGTTACTCTGCTGGTGTTGTTACTCCACTATTGTTGTTACTCCGCCAGTGCTGTTACTCCGTCGTGCTGTTACTCCACCAATGTTGTTACTCCGTCAACGTTGTTACTCCACTATTGTCATTACTCTGTCAGTTATCTTTGCTGCTACTCCACCGTCAGGTAGGTCGCCAGGTACGCCTTCATTGACTCTTACGGATTTAATTAAAATATTCCAAAAAGAGACTAGTACATGTCGTGGACGGCCACGTTTAAGTTGGGGAGGGTCCTGTCATAAAGAAATGACGACATACCTAAAATTGTAATCATATCACATCATTACCAAATCAAATGAAAACGGAAACCAAAAAAAATTGTGCGATTTTGTAATCATGGTTCCCACGCATTGGAATTTGAAAACATACGCCAAGAACTTTACTGGTCATTTCCCCAGTACACTATATTCAATTTCCATAATCATTCACCTGTACTGCCACACCCTGCCATTAATTGTTGTGTTTTTCGAGGTGTACCAGTCATTATTATCCTTTCACCCCACGACCACCATGCTAATAATATTGTCTTCATCATTTGGGTTGATGTTACTCTCCCCCCACCAGCCAACTATACGCATCATGTTGATCCAGTTCTTACAGTGATGGGTGGACTAGCTATGCGCCATGAACTGGAGGGCATGCCAGTCGTCAGAAATAATCCAGAGGTATGGCAGGTCTTAGAAAATGCAAGGTGGAACGTTTACTTTGACAGGTTGCAAGGATTTAACGAGGCAATTGCAATTGAATTCACACTCAATTTAGAAGAAGAGAGCTCTCGGATTTGAGGAATAGAAATCCCTGTCACAGAAGAAACCATTGCAAAGGTTAGCGGGCTACCCCAGCAGGGGCATAAATGGTTTTCACTGAGAACCGCCCTTCCGGAGTTCCCCGAAGCATTCTTACAGGCTAGAGAAAATGTTGTTTAGAAGGGCCGAGGGTACGATCGAAACTCATTACCACACCCATGGGGTGAGGTAGCAGGTTTTGTAATGAGATACATAACCTGCGAGGGGAGATATACCACCATGTTTAAATACCATTTCAGGATATTGGCTCACCGCCGGTTCCCACAGTTGGAAGCCTTCTCATTAAATATGCCTTTCTTCCTGTTAAGAAGTCTCCAGCTGATGGCATACTCTACTCGGCGTTCACGAAAAGTGGCAGCAGTCATTACCAACCATGGCCTGGCCTGGCTGCTAGTCATGCATGAAATTGGTCAATTTCAAATCCCATGGGAAACATTCCGGGATTCTACAGAGGAAGAAATAACGGCTGCTAAAGCTGCTAGAGAGGAAGAACTAGAAGCAATGGAGGAAGGAACCGGAGCAAAGGATGAATACATAGATCAAGAGGAACCAGAGGAAATGGAGATGGAACTTGAAGAGCGGGAATAGAATCAAGAGTGTGAACCAGGAAGGACAATCGAGGCTACTCCATAAGAACCAACCTCGACCTTAGAACCAATGGAAGAAGAAGTGTTGCGGCAAGGGGCCAATATAGAAAAGGACACTAGTACCACGACCCAGGTTGTCCTTCAAGAATCGGCCTCGACTATAGAGCGAATAGAGCAAAGCAACAGCACAATAATAAGCCAAGAGGGGCCACATCAGGCTGAGGTGGAGGAATTCATTAATATTAAGGCTGGGGGTGTCCCACAAGAACCACCCTCGACCATAGAACAAATGGAGGAAGAACTAGAATGAGAAGGGCCCGAAGTTGAAAGAACTGTGGGGCCAATAGAAGAAGAGGATGGGGGTTTAACGAATGGAATCGTTGTGATTATGCAAGAATCCATCTGGACCAATATCCTACTGGAAGGAACAATGCCAACATCATCTATTCAAGAGATGCCAGACATGGAAGGTGGTGTCCCACAAGAACCACCATTAACATCTCCGACTTTGGAGACCATAGAGGAAGTAAATGTCAAGATTGACACTATTCCATAGGAACCAGCGTCAACCTCAGAACAAGGGACTGCACAGGCAGGGGTTTTAACCTGGAGCAGAGTCGGTGCAGATAGAGGGAAAGAACTCGAGACCACAACTGGGGCCAAGACAGATCATGTAGGAGAATTCTTTCAATTTTCCTCTTACTTCTCCATTCCAAAAGGGGCAAGGGTGTCTCGCTCTGCCCGACATATAGAAGAGGAGGTGGTTGTTCCGTCGATTTTGAAATATGACGAGTCAAAGAAGGGACCAGCTGCCACAGGCTTGTTGGCCACAGACCGTCACAGAGACATTTCTCAAGGACCCAGAACAGAGGAAGAGGTAGATGTTCTTGACACAAAGGAACCTGGAATGGAAAATTTGGCTAAACCACCGATGGACGTTCACCGAGTAAGCCTGCCACCAATCAAGATAGCTTCACAACAAGGCAAGGTAGGAGATAGTAAGGAAATGGCTGCTCCCTAGGGAGAGAAACCAAGCAAAGAAGCCCCGTCGAGTAACCCTGTGGATACTTCCTCAGGTAAATCACCACTTACCGAACCTGCTGCAGTACCAGATGAGGTGGTGGTTAAACAAGAATGGGTGGAGTTGTGTGAACAACAAAGGCTGCCTATGAAGTGGAAATATCAGCTTCAGTTTAAAGAAACGATGTGACTTAAAACAGAGGTTAAGAGGCTGAGGAAACAGATGCACTGATTGAAGAACCAAGTGAAGAAATATAAGCGGCGGGCTAAGAAGCCCAAAACCATGACGACCGAAGCAGAGACACAGGTAGATGAAGTGGCAACAACTTCTATTGCCACTTAGTCAGACCTGATAGAATATTTGTTTGAGGGCCGTGAATTTTCTTTGTTGGCTGGAGTACATACCTGAAAATCTACCACGGCGCGATATCAGAATGAAGCTAAGAAAGCCCAAGAGCGATCATCCACGACTATCTTTGTATATGTGGAACACATTGATATAATGTGACTAAGGCATGCAAAGCAACAGTTCAAGGTGGAGCAACTAGAGGGACAAGTGGCAGAGTTAAAAAACGATAAAGTGCAGATGCTCCATTTAGCATAGGTAGCGATGGCATGTCACCCTCTTGCTTCGTGTTACTCTTTATTTTTGCATGAGTGCTTTCTTTTCTTTTGTTTGGAAAGCATGCAGAAAGAAATTAGTCATGAGATTGAGGACGGTGTATAGTTCCTTCGGATATTGATAGCCCATGAAGTTCCAACTCAGCACTTGATGTGTGAGCTTTATATGCATGGGTATCTCTTGCGTGTCGAGAGAGAATTTAATCTGGTCCCATATGTGGGGGACATTCATTTAAGGGCCCTCACCTCTTACACTTTTAATTAGATAAGTTGGCAGAAGGCTTCTAACACGTTCGAGTCAAATTAGGCCTCGAAGCCTTTTATGGTAAGAGGAGAACCCGAGAGATCAGTGATTATGTATAATAAGCACACTACATTTTTGGAAATTATGGGAAACAAGGAACTAATGTTGAGGACCCAAAAGTGGTGCATCAATCTCTGCATCAAAAAATTAGTCATGTTTCAGGCTGAGGCCCTAGATAGTTGTCAGAAGAGGTGGATGATGTCACCCACATCTGTTCGGAACAAAGAACCGTTTGGAGCACCAAATTTTGCACGGGCACTCAGCAGGGTGCCAAGATATGTGGCGTGCATCCAAACTTGTGGGGTTTGATGGATGGCAATTTGATACCAGTACCCTGTTCTATGGCTGCTAGCAGAACACTACACCCCAACCTATCATGTACCAAATGATTGGTGGAAGGAATTTCTCCTCTCAGAAGAGTTCAAGGTTCCAGGAATAGAAATGGTCGAGGAATATCATCTCGCCCATCTTGAGGAAGCACACAGCCTATCCAACCTAGACCTGTGGAGACGGCAAGCTGCACGAGGGCATGCAGAAGGCTAGTTGGGGGGAGATGTTGGGCACCGAATTGGCCTATCTTTTCCTTGCATTTCCACTCCTCTTTTCACCCTTTTTGCATTCATTCACATATATTTATTGTGTAACATTATGAGGTAATTCCCCTTTATCTTCTCTTGGGATATTTAATTAATGAAGTAGATTCATGAAGGTTTCTACCTACAAAAATCATTAAAACTTGTGATGACTGCAGATTATGGAGTACAAGTGTTGGCTGCACAGCATATCGTAGCAGTTCTGCGATTCATAGCAACTGATCAACCATGACAAAACAACATAACTCGTTGCAGCTACTCTCAACCCATTTTTGACTATTCCCATTCTTGGTTCTCTTAGCTCTAGTGCTACGATACAACTGTTGTATATCCTTGGACATATAGTTGCCAAGTTTCGGGGAGAATTATTCTCCTTTGTATTGTATAAAAGACGGGTCATTCTTGTATCAAGAGGACCCCGTGTTAGGATATTCCGACACATAGGAATATAGTTAAGTATAACTTGGTCTAGTATAGAGTTAGGTAAAAGTGTGTTTCTTTACTATGTACTTTTGTAACTTACAAACCGACGGTCACGATACGTAGTGATCTGACGGTTCATTCTCTCCTCGGTATTACCGACACTTGATCCGTAGCTTAACACCCGATTGGTCCATGATCTCTATTTAAAGAGCATGGAGTGTCATTTGTAGGTTAACTGTTCACGAGAGGAGCTTATGTAAATTTTCATTCTTTTATTAATAAATTGCCTGAAGTGGCCGCGTTGGCTCAGGCCGTGGACTGTTTCCCTCTTTGAGGGTTTTAACCACGTCAAAAATACTGGTGTATTGATCTGTAATCTATTTTTGAGCGGTGTCCTTTGGTGTTCTATCTGAGGAACTTACCCTGTAAATTCCTACATGGTATCAGAGCTTGGACCCAGGTTTGATTCCCCTGAGTTGCATTTGAGGGGGGTGTTAGAAGAATCACCGCACCTCTATAGAATTGGTAATTTCCACCTTGCGGATCCTAGTTACTGGTTTGGAATGTTTACCAATACTTGCGGGTTTTGGTGTAACGGCAAACCTCCACACCTCGGTATGATATTGTAACAACATTATTTAGATTAATAAGATATAACCCTTTTGCTGATCTATCGTTCGCTGTGAGTAACACAACCCTGATCAGAGAGCTGGGCCCGCTCTTCTGATCAGGTGCTATGTGTTTCCTTCTGTTGTGTGTATTTTCCATTTGGTGTGTTTATTTCTTGTTGCTGCTACAAATCTCTTAGATAACTTTGAATACCTTTTTACATTTTGCAGTTGAGTTTTATTTCTGTCTTAGCACTATTTTGATTGCCAATCACAAACCCTTGGCTAAGGGTAGATCGTAATCTTGCCCCTGCATATACCTTGCATGTTGCCTTGAAAAGAATAGGCACCCGGATTGATACATTAATGTACGAAAGGGAGTGAATAATTTGTTCGTACCTAGACACCAACACGAACCATCGACAATCGGAAGACCTGATTGTGGATGAGCAACCCATAGGTCTGGATCATTCAAAGGTTGCGGATGGGGTCACTACTCTGCGATCTAGTCCTCCCTAGATACCACCTATATCCTCACCATTAACTAGATCCTGGTCTGCCACGGACGTTGCTCCTACATCGAGGAGCGTAATGAATCCGCGGACAGACTATCGAAAGAGGCAACGCATCATCCTCGAGGAGAATGGTTGATTACGAAGCACTCACCTGAGCGGATCTATCACTTCTTCCACAAACCATACATATAATAGGAATTAGAGAGGGTTGACAAGCCCTAACTTATCATAATTTTGTGTTTATCTTTTTGTCATATATAATAGTAATCACCAATGGTGAAATTTTTGAATTATGTAATTAAAATGCATATGATCAGTTACTATCAGTATACCCTTCATAGGGTCATTTTGTAGTTCTTTACAGTTACAAACAGTCCACAATTGATCACAATCACGGTTCATGCATATGCCTATGGCATTTACAACTTGTAATTTTCTCCGATTAATGAAAATTACGATATTTTCTCCCAGGGAAAAAAAATTGCTCTAAACATTGGTGTATTTATCAATTATTTACATATATATTTTTTGTTCACATCAACATATTTCTTTGTCATGTTTGCATTCACTATGGGCATAAGGCCTTTATTTAAGTCATTAGCCTATACTTTTGCTAATTGTGGAGTAAGAAGAGGCAAATGAGAACATTTATATTAGGTGTTGGAGAAATATTACGATGAAAGTTCAAAACAATTACTACTGATTATTCACATGATTGATTTTCCAATATAATAGTAGTTTTTATGACAGTGAAACCCATATTTGATATTTCGTGATAGTGGTTCAGTTTCCAATGATAGTTATTTGACATAGGAGGCTGATGAAAACGAGGTGGTAGTCTTAAAATTAGACTATTGGTTACGTTATAATCAATCAGATGTGTTCAAGTGAATTCTATACATGGCTTACTTTACACTGAGGGTCCTAATTTTCCCTTAAATATGTCGGTCCCACGTTGACTTTCCCTTTATAATCAACGCTTCACTCTGCACTGTTGATCTCCTCTCTCCGAATCTAACGGTCAAGACTCAACCCGATCAACAAAACAACTTGGTGATCGCTCTATGCCGTTGATCTCCTCTCTCTAGATCTAACAGTCATCATTCAACCCAATCAACAAAACAATCCGTTGATCCTCCACTGTTGATCCAAGCGCTCCTGATCCAATGGCTAATAGCAATATTGGGTGAGCCACTTGCATGAAGATTACCCGCTCGATAAAGCGGTTTTCTCTCTCCACTCGAGTGCTACGTGTCGCTTGGTTAGTGGAATTGTGTGATCACCTTGAATTACCACTTACAGCTTTTCTTCCACCCAATAACCACCTTCGTTGATTAAAACCCGCTTTTCCAATATAACCATGTGCATTAAAGAAAACTTAAATAAAGCGCTTAATCAATGTTTTAACGCTTAATTCCAATATTACCCCTTAACTCTAAATGACCGCGATTTAGTGAAAAACATATAAACACTGAGATTTCCAATTAAAGTTTGAAAACAGAGAAAATACCTAGTTACGTTCAAAACACGGATACACGGAGGTAAACAAGAGTCTTCACTAGGATTAACACACAGATGCACACTGAATCAATTTATTCAATATAATAAAAGCTACAGAGTCTTGGCCCTTTCAGCTCAATTACAACAATTTATTTGACCTCTCTCTCAATCTCAAACCCTATCACGCACACTCTCGCCTCTCACTCAATTCTCAATCATCTCAGCTAATCCCCTTCCATTGCATTTTTTTTTCTCTTTTATGAGTCAAATCCTATTGTAACTGCACTAACAACTTGATCTCTATTTTAATCAATCTAACAATCAAATCTCTATTTTTAAGCTCTATTACACACCTATGCTAACAACTTATCCCTTAGTCTAAAATAAGACAATTTTCTAATTATTACAATAATGAAGTAAAGATCGTCTTCGAGAGATCCAACCCTCTCTACCAAAACTGAGTTTTGACCACCCAGGTTAGTGAAATTCAACTCATTTAGCCACAACATGTGAACAAACCATCACGTTGTTGCCTAAGTCCAGATGCTCCTGCATCAGACTCCCGGGAAAGAAAAGAATCATCCCTTAGACTTTCAAGGTTTACTCCATACTTCTACAACTCTATTGTTTTCAACCAACTAGCATCCTCCACTAGATGTCCTTTCCATTTGACTAGATATTGAAAATAAACCTGTCCTCTGGTTCTTTTGGATACTCTTTTCTCCAAAACAACTTCCACCTCTTTCTTAACTGTCTTTGGCATTTGTTCTTCCCAGTTCAAATTTTGAACTCCATCCTCTGTAGTTTCCTTCTATAGCTTTGTCTCTATCTCTTTGTATGGATACAAATCTGCAACATTGAAGATAGGTTATATTCCAATCCCTTCTGGCAATTCAATTTCATAAGCATTAGTTGAAAACTTTCTTACAATTCTACATGGTCCTATCTTTTTCATTTTTAGTTTATTGTAAGTCTTAGCAGGAAATATTTCTCTTCTCAAATACACCATCACTAAATCTCCCACTTGGAATTCTTTCTCTCTTATTTTCATATCTACTCTCTGTTTGTATTTGCCACTGTTTTCCTGCAATATGCCTTTGACATCTTCTTATAGTCTCTGCATCTGCTCTGCAAACTCTTCAACTTTTGCACTTCTTGTCTCCTGTTTATCCAAATTTCTGAGCTCATACACACCTCTTCGATTCATCCCAAAAACAATCTGAAATGGACTCATTCTAGTACTTCGATTTGGAGTGTTAGTACAAGAAAATTCAGCCTGAGCTAGTGCTAAATCCCACTGCTTAGGATTTTGATACACTAAACTTCTCAATATGTTCCCCAAGCTTCTGTTTACCACTTCGATCTATCCATCTGTTTGAGGATGGCATGTTGAACTGAAACTGAGGTTAGAACCTATTTTCTTCCAAAGAGTTCTCCAAAAATGCCCTACAAACTTTGTATCTCTATCATACACAATACTTACAGGCAATCGATGTAATCTTACAATTTTTTGAAAAAAAAATAGATTAGCAATATTTGTTGCATCACTAGTCTTATTACTTGCAATGAAATGTGCCATCTTGGAAAATCTATCTACCACAACATAAATGGAATCATTCCCCCTTTGAGTTTTAGGTAACACCAAAATGAAATCCATGCTAACTACATCCCATGGTCGGTCTGGTATTGGCAATGGCTGGTACAATCCTATATTCTGGCTTCTCCCTTTAGCATGCTGACATATCCTGCACTTCTCAACAAATCTCTTAACAACAGTCTGCATCTTTGGCCAATAGTAAAAAGCATTTACCTAAGCAAAGGTTTTGTCTTGTCCAAAGTGACCAGATAATCCTCCACTGTGTTTCTCCTTTATTATGTTTTCCCTCATAGAACATTTGGGAATGCACAACTTGTTGCCTTTAAACAACAAACCTCCTTGGATAAGATAATCTAACCACTGACTTCTGTTATGACCTATTGGATTTTGTATTGCTATATAAATATCTTTGAAATCTACATCATCTTTATACATTTCAACCATTTCTTCAAATCCTAAAACACCATCTTTTAATTCTTGTACAATGAAATTTATCATACTTAAAGCATCAACAACTTTGTTCAACTTACCACTTGTGTGTTGTCACAAAAGTAAAGCTCAAAAAAAAAAACTCTGCCCACTTGGCATGTTTCTAGTTCAACTTTGGTTGGTTGTTTATGAACTGTAATGCATGATTGTCAGAATACAATATAAACTCCTTTGGTAGCAAATAATGTCTCCATTTTTTCAAGGCTTGCGCAATAGCATGGAATTCTTTATCATAAGAGGAATACTTCTTCTTAGCTTCATTTAATTTCTCACTAAAATATGCTATTGGTCTTTGTTCCTGAATCAAAACTGCTCCAATTGCAACTCCACTAGCATCTGTTTCAACTTGAAATATCTTTTCAAAATCAAGTAAAGCTAAAACTGGTTTCTCAGTGATTTTTCTCTTTTGCAACTTAAAATTCCTATCTGTTGCTTCTGTCCACTTGAATGGATGATTATTCTCCTTGATTGTTTCAAGAATTGGTGCACAAATCTGACTAAAACCTTTGATAAATTTTCTATAAAAACTTGCAAGACCATGAAAACTTCTTACCTCAAATATATTCCTTGGAATAGGCTAGTTCCAAATTGCTTGGACTTTCTCTAGATCCATTTTCAACCCTTATTTAGAAACTGCAAATCCCAAGCAAATTAATTCTTCTTTCATGAAACTACATTTCTTCAGGTTTATCAGTAGTTTCTCTTTCTACAGAGTTCTTAAAACCAATTTAAAATGCTGTAGATGTTCTTCTTTACTTCTACTAAAAACTAGAATATCATCAAGCTAAACAATAACAAACTTGCCAGTATATTCCTTCAATACTTCATTTATCAATCTCATGAATGTGCTAGGTGCATTAGTGAGTCCAAAAGGCATCACTAACCACTCATACAACCCACTGTTTGTTTTAAATGCAGTCTTCCATTCATCTCCCTCTCTAATTCTTATTTGATGATATCCACTCTTCAAATCTATTTTAGTAAAATACCTTGACCCACTCAAACAATCCATCAAATCATCCATGTGTGGTAAAGTAAATCTATACCTGATAGTGATCTTGTTTATGGCTCTGGAATCTATACACATTTTCCATTCACCTCCTTTCTTTGGACTGAGTACTGTTGGTACAACACATGGACTACGACTCTCTCTAATTAGTCCCTTATCCATCAGTTCTTGCACTTGTCTTCCAACTTTTTCATTCCCTTGAGGAGTTGATTTGTAAACTGCTTTGTTTGGCAAACTTGCTCCTGGTATTAGATCAATATGATGACTAATACTCCTGATTGGGGGCAATGCATTTGGAAACTCATCCACAATACTATCAGCAAAATCATTCAACAGAGTTTTGATTTCTTCAGGTAAATCATCTAAGTTTGTGGAAGTCAAAATTACCTTAGGTGTCCCTATGACAACAAAATGCATTTCTTCACCTTTTCCAAACTCTTACAACAACTCCTTTCCACTCATCAGCATAACATTGTTTCCAAGTGCTCCTTTGTCAGCTTCATCCTTCAATGGCAGCAGTGTATGTTTATTTCCATCCTTCTCCAGAGTATAATTATTTTTCCTCCCATCATAAATAGCTTTCTGATCAAATTGCCAAGGTCTTCCTAGTAATACATGTCATACATCCATTAGCATTACATCACACAATATCACATCTTTATAAGTACCAATCTGTATCTCTACCTTGCATTGTTCTGTCACAATAATCTGATGTCCTTTCTGCAACCATGACACTTTATAAGGAGTAGGATGTATTGTCTTCACTAATCCTAGCTTGTCCACCATCTCTGTAGAAACAAGGTTATTAGTGCTTCCACTGTCAATTATCACTTTACAACATTTACCTTTGGATTTGCATGTAGTTCTGAATAAAATCTTCATTTGAGCTGGTTCTCCAATCTCTTTCTTTGCCTTAGGCAATGCCCTATTCAATAATAGGGATTCTCCAACTTCAGGGGATTCTTGCTTGTCTGTAATTTAAGGTTTTTCTTCCTTTGCCTCAGCCACATTCACATTCCTCTGACTTGTTGTTTTATTATGAGGATGTCCCCATTCTCCACATGTGTAACATTGAATATCTCTTCCTCGACCTCTTCCTCTGGGTGCAAATCTTCCTCTATTAAAATCTCCCCTTTGTGGTGGTCTACTACTTGAACTTCCTGCTTCATTCTGATGTTGTTGAACCCTTGGTCTAGTAGTTCCTCTACCTCTTATTGAAACTTTCCCACTATTCCTCTGATTTTGTTTTCTCAACATCTTCTCTTCTGCCTTCAAACCTGCTTGATAGGCATCTTCAATGGTCTTCAGACTCAGCAAGTTGATCTCATCTTGTATGTCATATATTAAGCCATTGATATATCTGGCTACCTTCTCCATGTCATCCTTTGCATGTCCTTCTCTATTACTCAATCTGTAAAACTCTTTTGTATATTTTTTAATAGACATTCCTTTTTGCCTTCAATTCTGTAACTATTTGAAAAGATTTAACTGATAATATTTTGGCA
This sequence comes from Pinus taeda, assembly GCA_000404065.3. NCBI lineage: Eukaryota > Viridiplantae > Streptophyta > Pinopsida > Pinales > Pinaceae > Pinus > Pinus taeda. The sequence goes on from APFE030208498.1 coordinate 31,849, forward strand.
TAAATTTAGCTTTCATTTTACTCACCATTTTGTCCCATTTCTTAATCTTGGACTTTTCTTTTCTTGTTCTGGATGTTTGTAGTTCATCCCACCAAATAACTGCATGATCCTTCAATCTGGTAACTGCAAATTTCACCTTCTTTTTGTCATCAACTTCTTCATAGTAAAAATATTTGTTCAATGAACTAATCCAGTCCATTAGCTCTTCTGCATTGAGACTCCCTTCATACGCAGGAATTTCCACCTTTGGTTTTCCACCTACTTTAGCCAACATCTTGATAACTTTGGTAGTTTCATTTTCCTCCTCTTCTTCTTCCTCAGAAGGTTCTTCTGCAACACTGTCAGCTCCTTCATCAGGTATTCTCCTCTGAGCAATCTCCATTGTGTCCATCCTTCTACATAGACTTCGGATCTCTTCCAGCAGAACTACATTTGCTTCAAGTCTTCCTCGACCTATGCCAGCTCCTCTTCTCAGTGGCATGTTTACTACAGTTAAACTCAGTCTCTGTGCTCTGATACCAAAAGACACAGGAGGCTGATGAAAACAAGGTGGTAGTCTTAAAATTAGACTATTGGTTACTTTATAACCAATCAGATGCGTTCAAGTGGATTTTGTACGTGGCTTACTTTACACTGAGGGTCCTACTTTTCCCTTAAATATGTCGGTCCACATTGACTTTCCCTTTATAAACAACGCTTCACTCTGCACCGTTGATATCCTCTCTCCAGATCTAACGGTCAACACTCAACTCGATCAACAAAACAACTAGGTGATCGCTCTACGCCATTGAACTCCTCTCTCCAAATCTAATGGTCATCATTCAACTTGATCAACAAAACAATCCGTTGATCCAAGCACTCCTGATCCAATGACTAATAGCAATATCGGGTGAGCCACTCGTACGGAGATTCCCTGCCGATAAGGTGGTTTTCTCTTTGCACCCAAGGGTTATGTGTCGCTTGGTTAGTGGAATCGGGTGATCACCCCGAATTACCACTTATAACTTTTTTCCTGCCTGATAACCACCTTTGTTGATTAAAACTCGCTTTTCCAATATAACCACATGCATTAAAGCAAACTTAAATAAAGCGCTTAATCAATGTTTTAACACTTAATTCCAAGATTACCCCTTAACACTAAATGACCGTGATTTAGCGAAAAACACATAAACACTAAGATTTCCAATTAAAATGTGAAAACAGAGAAAATACCTGGTTACGTTTAGAACACAGATACACAGAGGTAAATGAGAGTCTTCACTAGGATTAACACACAGATGCACACTGAAACAATTTATTCGATATAATAAAAGTTACAGAGTCTTGGCCCTCTCGGCTCAATTACAACAATTTATTTGACCTCTTTCTCAATCTCAAACCCTATCAGTCAAACTCTTGCCTCTCACTCAATTCTTAATCATCTCAGCTAATCCCCTTCCATTACATTTTTTTTTATCTTTTATGAGTCAAATCCTATTCTAACTGCACTAACAACTCAATCTCTATTTTAATCAATCTAACAATCAAATCTCTATTTTTAAGCTCTATTACACACCTATGCTAACAACTTATCCCATAGCTTAAAATAAGACAATTTTCTAATTATTACAATAATGAAGTAAAGATCATCTTTGAGAGATCCAACCCTCTCTACCAAAACTGACTTTTGACCACTCAAGCCAGTGAAATTCAACTCATTTAGCCACAACATGTGACAAACCATCACATTGTTGGCTAAGTCCAGATGCTCCTGTATCATTATTCCTTGTTGACATACCAGTCCAATGCATTTTGGATGTATGCTTTGCTTGAGATCCATTTCATCTGGTATTCTACAATTATGATCACAGTCTATATATAATTATAAAAAGAATTCATGAGGGTTTTCACCATATCCATATGTATATTGCTTCAGCGGGTCAGTTAACTATGCTCATTTGCCATATATAGATATATATCTATTGGTCTTTCCCTCCTCCACCAAATTCCATGGTGCAAGTTACTTTAGTAATTCCTTATCGTTCAGATGCTGACTACGCTCGTTGTTGTTGTTTGGATGGCACGAGGACTATACATTTAACACATGTACAACGAAAATGTCGAATCTCTGTGTTGCATCATTGAACATTTCACATGGACATGAGGCGCACTCCCACACCCGTGCATAATGATCTTTAAAGTAATTGAACAATTATTTTCCATTTTTCTATAAAAAATTCATATGCAAAATATGGTACAGAAAAGTAAATCATAATTACTGCTCACTCGAAGGCTTCATAAATCATTTGTGAACCACGCTTGACAAAAAAACATATCGTTGTATAATTTGAAAACTCTATGATGCCAATTTGTGACACCTGAAAATTTTAATTAACACTAAGTTCCGGGAAATCCAATTAAGTAATCCTAATCCATAATACCCAAGAAACTGCATCTACACAATATTGATAATAGAAAAAAGGAAGGCTCCCATACCCCTACGAAACTTACCACATACGTAAATGTGTGGAGAAGCAACAATGTACGAGAGAACGAACACCTTCCACACATAATCGCAGAGAAGAAGGCATGTGCACGAGAACAAACACTTTCCATATCTTTGTACATGATATATGAACCAGAATGGATGTCGAATCTTATTGTAGCAACTGGAACTTATTCTCCTAATTTTTAATTTTATTTAACAATTTATTTGTTGTATGCTATGACAAATATTGAATAAATCTCATTGCAATCTACACAAATGTTGGGTGTGGAGCTTGATTATCTTTTTTATTCAGAGGTATCATCGCGTTGGATCTTAATTCGTAATGGGGCGACAACGTCACCTATTTGATCGCCACCGAGGGATCTAGAGGGGTGACAACGATTTCATGAGCCCCTGGCGGGCGTTTGGGGTAGCAGCCCTGAAGATAAAAATAGATGTAAAATTGTCTTGTAAAATATTGTAATTTCGTAGTCAATCTACATTGTTCATTAGGCGAATGATCTGACGGTGGAACCTATGTTTAATTTAGGGTTTTTTGCCCTAGAAGACAACCCCTCACTATATATGATGGAATTGTATGACGGCTATGTATATGTGTATTCTAAACAAGAAAGAGAGAGGAGATTTTGTGAGAGCGAAGAAGAAATTACAACGGATTTGTTGTAGGTTGTATCTCTTCATTTTGTTGGATAATATAAATGAATGACTGGTTGTTTCTCGTGGATGCAGCCCAAATTGGGTGAGCCACATATATCTATGTCTCTCTTGTTTTATGCGTTTTTGTGTTTTTGTTTTTGCAATATTTTATGTGTTCCATTGCTCTGTAATATATAATTTTCTCCTAATTGTTAATTTTATTTAACAATTCATTTTCAATTCGCTATGAAAAATACTGAATAAATATCACTACAATCTACACAAATAAAATCACGGAAGAATAATGTGCTAGAAACTGAGAAATGCTGGCACACACACATAAAAATTACATAAATTTTTTTGGACAAAAATACCTAGAAAAACCCAACTTGGGAAAACCGGTGCATCAACTCAGGGTTTTATTATAATGTAGTAGTGAGAATTTACGAGTACAACTGGATGTTGAAATCTGGCAATCATACAGAGAAAAATACTATGCTGATTTGCCAGATATAGATATATATCCATTGGTCTAGGAGGCTCTTTACCTGTTGCACACCAAATTCCATTGTGCGAGTAACTCATTATCGTTTAAATGTTGACTGTGTGTGTTTTTGTTGTTCAGATGGCATAAGGATTGTACATTTAACACATATACAACGAAAATGTTGAATCTCTGCGTTGCATCATTGAACCTTTCACATGGACATGAGATGCACTCCCACACCCTTGCATAATGATCTTTAAAGTAATTGAATAGTTATTTTCCATTTTTCTATAAAAGTTCATACGTAAAATGTGATACCGAAAAGTAAATCATAATTACTGCTCACTCGAAGGTTTCATAAATCATTTGTGAACCACGCTTAACAAAAAAACATATCGTTGTATAATTTGAAAACTCTATGATGCCATTTGTGACACCCAAAAATTTCATTAACACTAAGTTCTGGGAAATCCAATTAAGTAAACCTAATCCATAATACCCAAGAAACTGCATCTACACGATATTGATAAAAAAAAAAAGGAAGGTTCCCATATCCCTAGGAAACTTACCACATGTGTAATAGTGTGGAGAAGCGGCAATGTATGAGAGAGCGAACATCTTCCACACATAATTGTAGAGAAGAAAGCATGTGCATGAGAACAAGCACCTTCCATATCTTTGTACATAATTTACGAACCAAAATGGATGTCGAATAAGTGTGAAAATTATGAAAATCGGAATCTTATTGTAGCAACTTGAAATTATTATCTTAATTGTTAATTTTATTTAACAATTTATTTGCAGTTTGCTATGACAAATACTAAATAAATCTCATTGCAATCTACACAAATGTTGGGTGTGGAGCATGATTATCTTCTTTATTCAGAGGTATCGTCGTGTTGGACCTCAGTTCGTAACGGGGCAGCAACGTCGCCCATTTGATCGCCATCAGGGGATCTAGTGGGGTGATGGTGATTTTGTGAGCCCCTTGGTGGGGGTTTGGGGTAGCACCCCTGAAGCTAAAAATAGATGTAAAATTGTCTTGTAAAATATTGTAATTTCGTAGTCAAACTGAGTTGTTCATTAGGCAGATGATCTTACCGTGGAAGTTATGTTTAATTTAGTGTTTTTTGCCCTAGAAGGCAACCCCTCGCTATATATGAGGGAATTGTATTGCGATAATGTATATGTGTATTCTGAACGAGAAAGAGAGAGGATATTTTGTGAGAGCGAAAAATAAATTACAGTGGATTTGTTGTAGGTTGTATCTCTTCATTTTGTTGGATAATATAAAGGAATGACTGGTTGTTTCTCCGTTGACGTAGCCCAAATTGGGTGAACCAAGTATATCTGTGTCTCTCTTGTTTTATGCATTTTTGTGTTTGTGTTTCTGCAATATTTTATGTGTTCCATTGCTCTATAATATATAATTTTCTCCTAATTGTAATTTTATTTAACAATTTATCTGCAGTTTGCTACGACAAATACTAAATAAATATCACTACAATCTACACAAATAATACTGCGGAAGAATAATGTGCTAGAAACTGAGAAATGCTAGCACACACACATAAAAATAACACAATTATTTTTGGACAAAAATACCCAAAAAAACCAAACTTGGGAAAACCGGTGCATCAACTGAGGGTTTTATTGTTATGTAGTAGTGATAAATTCTAAGTACAATTGGATGTTGAAATCTGGCAATCATACAGAGAAAAATACTAACAAAAATATAGTGAGGAATTTTCCTCACCCCACAGGCAATCTCCAGTGTCGACTTGCCTTCATAAATTTGGTCCTTTGACCCTCTGCGTCAACCTGTTGGACGTCTAGCCTAAGATTGGTCTCTGATGAAGTCATTCTACCTTCTTCTAATTGGAAAAATACTTCTTTGACACTTTGGGACTCCTTCTCGACCTCTGGAACTGAAAACATCTCTCCCTCTCAGCAAATCAATCTTGCCTCTAGAGACTATTGTGTTGCCCATGCGTCAGCCTCTCTGTGGTTCTTCTGTCTCTCTCAAATGCACTCACTAGATCTAGAATGCCTCCTCCAGCCTCATCGTCTCTGCCTCTCTCTCACTACTTCGATCTATTGGAAACAATGGGAGGGGGTGAATTAATATTTATTTTCAATTGTTATTTTTATCAGTTAAGATCATTTATAATTAGAACACAAAATGAGCAATGATAGAATAATGATTTTATTAATCAATGACGAGGACTACAATCCTCTTTACAATAAATCCAATATAATAATATGTAGGGCTCCAACCCTAGATGAAGACACCAATCATCAATCTTCGAGGCTCCAACCTGTATTTTTGCCAAGCGCCGACTTGGACTTTCCAAGACTCCAACCTTGTCAACTTTGAGGCACCAACCTCTAGGGCTCCAAGCCTATCTCTGGTATAGGCTCCAACCTGGTCTTTTGAGGACTCCTATCGTCTTGGGCTCCAACACTTGACTATAATTCGTCAAGATAATTTTGATGAGTCTCTATGAATCCCAATATCTTATGCAACAAGCCCTGTCTATCTTCAACAATGCCTCCACTTAATCTCCATGTCACTTCATCAATGAAACCCTTGCTTTATCATGAAGGTGTCTCTGCAGCTCTTCATGATAGCCGAACAAAATCTCCAAGGTTACTTAATGAGGACTTCAGCAAAGAATAATTTCTCCAAGTCTTATGTTCTTCGAGTATTCCCTGCAAATTCAAGCACAAATCTGAGGTTCTAATCATAGAATACTATCCTCTATTCTAGATTGTAATATAACTAGTCTGAGCTTATTTCTCATAAGTCCAAGGTAGTGATTGTACCTATCACAGGAGGCAGTCTTAGTTTCTCCACAGGTGGTTGATCTTATTCTCCAAATTGAGCTTCAATAACCTTCACACAGATATAGACTTTTGCAACCGAGTTTAGGCAGACTATCCCACTATTTCCAAACACATATCCGAATGTAGGTTCCCTTCCATAGGTATCCGAACTGAGACTTAACTCCACTTGTCCAAGGTCATCAAAATCTAAGCTTTTCAAAAATCTGAGACAGAGATATAGAACTGATTTGAGCTACTAAATGAACCTCCATAGGATTGTCCTTCAGGTCGAGGTCTGCACTTTTTCCAAGCTACAAAAGATCCTAGCCTTCACAAATTCATTGTAGCTTTGAGCCTCTCACATATGTCTATTCTACTTACTCCGACCCTTCCAAATGTGATTTTCCACATAACTAGGCTTCAAAAATGTCCCACAGATCCGAGCTCTTACGCCTTTATCTGCTTCAGATATCTAGTGATCCTTCTCGGCCTCTAATTCTCCTTTCCTTTACTCTTTCAAGTTAATGAGTTGTGAAATATATCTTCCTCTTTGTGATATATGACTGAGATAGATACTTGATAATGAAGTATTTGATTTGTATTTATATGAGTTTCACCAATAAATGAAAAGACACGTTTATTAGAGGAGAGGCCAACTTGTCCATGAGGTGGCACATTAAAAGTATATCAAAAGGGGTTTTTGTTAATAATCAACCAAATATAACATAGTTTCAATGTTTATGGAAACTATATTATAATAGCAACATAAGAGGGGCTATAGCTTTTAAAAAATGTGCAACCATATTACAATGGATGTCAGGAAGTCCCACATGCCACATCATCACTTTACTCCCACATATCCTGACTACACGGGTATTGGAGATTTTTAAGTTGTGCACATGCCAAAGTTTCGATGTCAATAATGTCGATATTCCTATAACACATATCGCCCCTGCTTGCTTTGACCTCTGACGCAGTGGACACAATATTACATCAAACGTGTTATGATAGAGGAATCGGGTCCACAACCATATCACAATCATAGGTTTTAACATGACATGCCTACAAAACTTGCAATAGGAAAATTTCAATGCACATATGCGATATTACCATTTAAAACATTATAATAAGGCCAGCCAGGTCCATAAATCATATTGCAATCGGAGATTAGGCCTCATCAGAGGATCTTATCAGAGGTCTCATTCCAAAATTTCCGATAAATGGCAAATGTGATTTAGTAATTAAATCGTTATTAAAACAAGTCAGGTCCGCATATCGAAGGTCCATATTGCATTTCAGAGATTAGAGGTCCACATCACCTATCAAAGATTAGAGTCGGAGATCGGAGTCGGAGGTTTGAGTGGTGACACACAATTGAAACATCGATATGATTTCTCCAATTTGTTTTTGGATATTTCACCAATATGTTTCTCTTTGCTCCTTCGATATCACTATTTCTACCCTTTGTCTCTTTCTCTTGGGAATATGTGGTATTCTCTTTGGATTCGCTCCTCCTTGGCTTATTCTTGATTTCCGATGGCTTCTCCTTGAAATGTTTCTCTTGGATCTGCTCCCCCTTGGCTTGTCGCTCCTGCTCTTAACTTCCAATGGCTTTCCCTTTGGCTCTCGATGGATTTATGATGGTTTGCAATGGTTTTTGATGGATTTCTGATGGCTTTCCTCCTCTTACTCCTTGGGACTGTTCCTTGGCTCCTATGTTTCTATTCTTTTTGTATATATATTCAATGCTTATGTTATATTCAATCCATATGGTCCTCCATCTCATCATATGATCTCCAACTATGTCATAAATTCCTTCATCAAGGATATCATAATATACATGAGGTTGTGGCATCTTCATTAGAAATTTCATCACTATGATCAATGGGCAACATCACTGATCACAAGAATTTTCCATCTCAAACAATTCCATATTGACATCAATGACAACCTTGACTAGCATGAGCTCTAGCTCTCTCTCTGGAAACTAACTACTGCTACTCTGGAAATCGATTTACTTAGAAGTTGAACTGTTGAAGTATCCTCTCCATCACCACATCGACCTCCTCTTATAATCCTTTGTTGGAGCACCAACAACCAGGATTAAAACTTAATCAATGGCTAGGATCATCTCTAGATCGATTTGTGTGAGTTTCTAGATGATTCTCGCCTTGAATTAATTAATACTGATTAATTAACCATATTCCGTAAGTTTAGACTTATGGAATATTTAAAAACTGGTTAATAATCTAATCAAGTCATTTCTAGGCAGAATTTCTAGAAATGATTTCTAGGTTCTGGATATCTCATGTATTCTAGCCTCTCTACAAATTTTTGTGGCTAGAACACATTCGATGCTACAAAAAATAAGACTCCCTCTTAGTGAGGAATGTGTTCTAGTGTTATTGCACACCCTGTAGCAACACCTTGTCTCTGCATCATCTCCTGTCACGATGTTGATGTTTGGCCATACTTCCCACCAACCATTGAGCAACTATGATATACGTTGCATCTATACTGCTATTGATCCTGCCATACCGCTACCAACATTGTAACTCCCTCTCATCTATTGTTGTTGTAACTACAACATCTGCAACTGAGAAGCATCCAAAATATTGAATTAATTGTGATCAGTGAAATGAATTTGTCACCCGAGTCTCTAACTACTACTAGTATATACATTGTCACTGAAGAATCTGCACTACTGCTAACTCTACATTGTGCCAACTACACTGTTGCAAACTCTGCACTGCGCTCCCCAACGTTTGACTACTACTAGTCTCTGCAATTGTCACTCTGGCATCTAACTACATCAATTGTCACTGATCCATCCACTACTAAAAATTGTGGGCCCTCGTAGCCAGGTATTGATCCAAGAGGTGGATTCCAGAAGGAGCCTACCCATCTATAGTGCTTTGTGGCTACAACACCAAGTCACCCCAACTCACTCCTCAAGGTGTATCATAAAACATAACGAAGTCTTCCTCCAACCTGAAGGAAATCCTATTGATCTCTACTAAAGCTGCATGTTGGTCATACTTCTCCTCCTTATCTTTCTTGCTGAGAGGACAATGGGTATGCTAATGATTGAGCTCACCGCACCTGAAGCAGTTGACGTTTAATATGTCCTTTTTCTTCTTTCTATGTCCCCCTGTCCCTAATTGGGACCCTCATATGTGAGGGCCACACTCTCCTCCTCCTCCACCTTCTTTTTTTCATTGCTAATGCTGCCACTGGTGGAGCTCTTTAATAGAGCTTGTCTCAACTCCTGCTGCTGCAAATCAACCCACATCCTGTCCCACCTTGGCAATGTATCTCTACCCAAGATAATTTGTACGAATACTTGCAACTCCTCTAAGACACAATTGAGTGCCAATTGCACTAGCTCTATGGGTTGAGATGTTTCCCCAATAGCTGACAACTAGTCTCGAACCTCTTGAATCTTAGTGAGGAAGGGATATATACCTTCCCCCTTCTACATATTGATGCATCTCAGCTTCTCCTCTAAGTACATATTCCATTGCTTGGAAGTACCTTGGTATAGCATGGAGATAGTATCCCACATCTCTTTCGTCATTCCCTTGGCCGCTATATGAGACAATATGATCCCGAACTTCATCTAGGATCAACCGCTTCGCCCATGCCATCTTCTTTCTGTACTCTTTCAGTCGATCTATATCTGTGGGAACTGCCACCACTGCATCAATATAGGCTTTCATGTCATATTCATCTAGAAGGAAGGACATCCTTGCCTTCCAGATGACATAGTTGGAAGCTTCATCCAACCTATCTTGATCACAAAGCCCAGTAGCAGCCATCTCATCGATTTGTTGAAAACTTCCTCTTTCCTCCTACTCAACTGTTGCTTTGTTATTTACACTCCCTTTTGGAGTGAGAAGATCTGCTCACAACGACTATTAATCTGCAAGGAAAAATTGAACTTCTTAAGACTAGAAGTTCCCTGAGGAATTTTTTCCCTCTATGTGTGCTCTTCTCTCTTTCGTTTGACGGTAGCTTTGATCTAGTGTATTTCTGAAAAATTTATGCATCCAGCTATAGATCTACTCAACAAAAAATCTAAACTGCTCCCTTTGCCTCTTGAATCACTTGATTTGGTAGGATCAATTTTTTTCTGCCCCTCATTTAGAAAAATTGGACCTCCACAAGTAACTCAACCTCCTGGCAAAATGACTATGCTGCCCTTGAGAATTTCGGTCTGCTGCCCACAATGAGCAGTGAAATTCCTTCTCTTTTTTCCTTTGAGCTCTCCGGATAATCAACTGTGCTTTGATACCATGTGAAAATTCCGAAAACCAGAATCCTTTTCCAGCAATTGGAGATTATTCTCCTAATTGTTAATTTTATTTAACAATCTATTTGCAGTTTGCTACGACAAATACTGAATAAATCTCACTACAATCTACACAAATAAAACTACGGAAGAATATTGGACTGGAAACTAAGAAATGTTATCACACGCATAAAAATAGCACAATTATTTTTGGGCAAAAGTCCCCAGAAAAACCCAACTTGGGAAAATCGGTGCAGTAGCTGAGGGTTTTTTTATTATGCAACAGTGAGAAATTATGAGTACAACTGGATGCCGAAATATTGAAATCCTACAGAGAAAAATACTGGCAAAAATCTAATGAGAATTTTTCCTCACCCCATAGGAAATATCCTGGCTCGAATTGCCTTTAAAAAATCAGCCTTTTGACCCTCTGCGTCAACCTCTTCGGAGCCTGTTGGACGTCTAGCCTCAGACTGGTCTCTGATGAAGTCATTCCGCCTTCTGTTGAAGTGTCTTCTCTATCACCACATCAACCTCCTCTTATAATCCTCTGTTGGAGCACCAACGACCAAGATTAAAACTTAATCAATGGCTAGGATCATCTCTCGATCTGTGTGAGTTTCTATATGATTCTCACCTTGACTTAATTAAGACTGATTATTAGCCATATTCCCTAGGTTTAGACTTAGGGAATATTTAAAAATTGGTTAATAATCTAATTAAGTCATTTCTAAGTAGAATTTCCAAAAACAATTTCTGGGTTTTGGAGATCTCATGTATTCCAGCCTCTCCACAAAATTCATGGCTAGAACAAATCCAATGCTACAAAAACTAACAATCAGTTAGGCCCCAAAATTGAACGCAAAGCAAGGCAATCCACATGTATATTGTTGATGCAAAAAGAATGAATCTTGAGGGGACAAAGATGGAGGAAGCATGTGCAGAGGTGGCGTGTACAGAGGAAGCTGTGTGGAGGTGTTTGTGTGGAGAAATCATGTGCGAAGAACAAATGCTTGTACAAAGAGCTTTTACTGTCTAGGAATCTTTGTGCGGGGAGAATCAATTAATAAGTGGCAGATGTAGGGACTATGTATTGCAACCATTAATCTTGTTGCATTATCCAACATTGTAAAATGTTACATAACTAACTAATTAATATATGGAAGATTTATATTGTTACAAATAACATAGTTGTAATCAATTGGATAACATATAAATGCAATTATTAAATCAAAACATAGAAGTTAACATTTAACAATCAATTTTATTATTAAAATTATTTGGTTTTGAGCCTATTAATTGAAAATTTGTTAAAAAAATAATTAATCAAAATATTTACATATTTCATAATAATGCATTACATTCTTTTGAACTTAGTCAACATTGTCTGCCATAAAATAGACATTGGTGTGTTTTAACTAGTAACATGCCCTAGTGCCTAATAGTTAAAATACCACATTGATGATTAAAGATGTGAAAACATTATTATTTTAAACAACATGTGCATGATTATATTTATCCTTTTAAAATGTTATGGTGTCTATAATGACAATACACACCATTGTGATAAATACACATACACATTGTTGCTTAGTAATAAAGAAAAACACCTACATCTCACCTAAAATATTTGAATTTCACATCCCTCTCATGCATAGTAATATATGCGTTAATGTGCCATACAAAACAACCTAGGGGCATAATACCAATAATTGCAATGATATATCATATAAGAAGACATAGATGCATAATGTGTGTATAAGAATCAATGCATTTAATTTTGTTTATGGCCCAGTTCTTTTTAATAAGCTCTGATATAATGTGTAATGTATGCAATAACATTGGTGCCTAGGTTGTTTGTGTATGCCTCAATGCCTTTAAGTATATTATGCACCAATTCATGTATCTATATTACAACCACTGAAAAAACCTCCTCAAAAACCTTTGTCCACCCAAAAAAATATATTTATAGTGAACATTTGTTTAAAAATTTGCGAAATCCTCTACTACGAATGGTGGAGGTTATAGCAAATGTTTTTTTGAAAATTTTGTTCAATATTGTAACATTGAAAGCATCCACAAAAACCTATGGTACAAGGTATTTTCTTTATAGGGGAGTTGTGTTGGGTGGTCTTAGAAGAGTGCAATGTACCTTTGCATTGTATTATTATAATTAAGTCGTGACAATGGTTGAACTCCTCTCATTGTATCTTTGTATCACAATATTAACATTCTTACATGTGTATGGATAAGGGTGTTAGGCATCAACATGGTGTCCCTCGAACAATATGAGTTGTGTATTGTTCTTTTATGTGTTTGGATGTTGCATTATTTCATGTATCCTTTATTTGGATAAGTGTTAGGTTGGTTAAGTATTGTTCTAAAACATGTTGGGCCACAATTGGACATGCGCCTAGTGTGGTGTGGACAAAGCTAACTAGAGTAGGACTTGGTACACTGGCTAACACATTGTATCTCAAGGTGAAGTTATGGGCAAACCTTAAGTGAAGAGATCTAGTATAGTTGTAGTAGGTGCAACTTGACCCAACCATTACAACTTCAAACAACATAGTTTTGCATGATTGCAAGAGGTGGAACAATTTGGATGCACTAGGTCACAAAAAAAAAGAAAACTTAGGCAGACTGTAGGTTCATGATAGTTGGTGTCAAAGCAAAGTTTGAATGGTACTTCATCACTTGACTTCGTGATAGTTAGGTGCTTCATTGGATAAGTGGGGAGTCTGTAATAAGGAAATATACATTAGTATGAGTTGTTAGGTGTTATAGGCCATTTTGTCGCATCTAGTAAATAGGCCTTCAAACAAGATCATTCACATCCTTTGAACACTTTGTCATCCTCCTTACACAAATCCCTAAGTATGCCTCTCTCATATCCCAGAGTTTCTACCTAAAACTGCTTTATTTCAATCATTTTTAGGACCAACGCACCTTGACCCATCATTGGTTAGCGTTGACTACCAAGTTGCCCTACTCTACACCTACGTTGATCACTAGCAGGTTGCTCAGTGTTGGAGGTGCACTAATTCTAGAAATTAGGGAAAACAAAAAAGAATCCTGAAGCTTCCTCTTCCATATTATAGCTATTTACCTTGGATAAAAGTCTCGAATCCTATCCTGTCCTACTTTGGAGTTTTCATCCCTTATCTCTTGACCTCATCCTCCCATCAATAGTGGATCTCAAACCCATATTGGTAAAAGGATAAGAATTCATGAACCACCTCTTTCACCTATATATTTACAGTCATCCATAAGCAAGGGGTTGGCTTTTAGAGAGTGATTCTACCCTTATGTTATTGATGTGAGAGATATTATTCCATGCATTAGGGTGAATAGAGGCACACTTTGTGTAGAGGAAAGGACAAGTCAACTTGGAGGAGCTCTTCTACAAGATCAACACCTATTTTTGGTTGTAATTCACTCCATTTATATTAATGTAAAGGGTTCTTTGTTTTCCTGTTATGATTTCATGTATTTCAATACCATGTTGATATATTGAATAAAGTGATTAGATGATGCTACATAGATCCCATAGATCGTTGGCTTGTGTAGTCTGATTGTGCAGGTTCTAATTATGGCGATCAAATCTAGGATTGGAGCATACAAGCCAAGGGAGGAGCAAAGCATACGACAGATTCCAGATATGCTTCATCCCGTTATCTATTTACTTGGAAAACATCAACTTATTTGTCTTTCTATTGTTCTAGGTTAGTCCACCAGACTTAGGGAAGATACTTATGTCTACAGTCGTAGATTCTCTATAACATTAGACACATGGGAAAAGAGGTCATGGTTGGTTGCATTAGGTTTATAGATTCATTTGAAGATTGAGGGGAGCATAGATTCATGCATCGACATGGAAAGCAACCACGATGAGTTTGCACTAAATTATTTGCTAGTGTAGGTGAGTCATATACTTGATTTAGTGGGGAAGAACCAAAATGTGATATTTGGGACAGCTTTGTTCTCCATATCTTGGTAAAACTTGCACTATGCAAAGGGAGAGTTGGGAATCCAATAGAGTTGCCTTTGTCTAGAGGTGTGATCATTCTTTGTTGCTTGCAATTTCAAAGTGTTGCAATGGTTGGTTCTTTGGATGTGAAGTGGGGCAACTTGGAGGAAGTCCAAGTGTAGCCCACTCTGATGGCTAAGACAATTGACTTGGGAATGGGCCAAATTCTATGGATTTCAAAGTGGGCATTGAAAATTTTGGACACCTTGACAACAAGTTGGTTTTTGCATAGAAAATTGGAGTGGTGTCTCACTTGCACAAGTTGCTTGGTCGACAGTGGGCATATATGTGTTGCAAATGTTGGAGGTGTCTCCAGTGGTTTCCTAACGCCATCCATTCATTAAGTTGAGCTTGCAATCATGAAGATAGAAGTGGAGCCTAAGGGCACTTGAATGTGCCAAGTATAGTGAAATGAAGAAGATGTGGAGGTTTTTGTTTTGTTTGAAACTTGCAATGGTAGGAGGCCATCATCTTCTCTGTAATGGCGATGAAAATGAAAACCATGAGGAAGAAGAAGAGTTTTTCCTTGGAAATTGCGATGATAATGCCAAACTTTGCAATTATTTCTTGGGTGGAGCAAGGTCATACTATTTTATTCAATGGATGGAGACAATGAAGGAATCGGCCATGAAAACATTAATAGTCAACTTGTATGAGCAACTAGGAACACAGATCGAGCGACTTGGACACTACTCTCTCACCTTTGGTATGGGACTTAGATTGAGGCAAAGTGATTCTTGGGAACTTGTAGTTGATCATTGAATGACACAAAGGTTGGAAGGAGCATTGGTTGGAGTTGTGACAAAAGTAGTGGTTCAGACATGCTTCTATCAGAAAGGAGGCATGGAAGTATTTTGGTTGTTTCATCCTAACTTAGATACTTTGGACATACTATTGAGGTAGTTGAGAAGTGTGGACATATTTTCCACTCTCATTTTGGACATTGGGTTGCAGAAGGTGACTTGGCTTGTTAGAGGTAGAGTTGGGGAATTTGTATTCATTATAAGGACTTGTACAATGATTATATAGGTATATTAAAGTGCATCACAAAACGACCATTCAATGGATATTGTAGAAATTTCACCGTAGATTGAATTGATTATGCAATGTACTAAAGCAAAATACTTAATCTACTTCTACAATCAAACTTGTGGAAGCTTAATCGATTTTGAGCAAGATCAAATAGAACACATATAACAGAGAATAAGATTCAATCACACATGAAACACAGAAGAATACTCTGGGGAAAGCCTCAACTAAAATCCCCAATATATGTATTATCATACAAGTGGAAATATCTCAGGATTACACAAAGCTTTAGCTCACAAGCTATCCAACTCTCAGTACAATCCCTCACTGCTGCTCATAGACAGAATAGACAACACATATGCCTTCCTCCAGTCCTCCAAGCCTCCTATTTCCTTGCACATTTTCTCTTGGGTCCTCAAGCTGCCACCTGTGTGTAATAATCCCTCCACACACTGCTCTGACTCTGAAATAATTACGCAATCATGAAGGAATGAATTCCTTCTGCATGGATGAGTTTCCTTTTAGGATATTCCTCCAACTGATAGTACAATGTCCCTTCCTTTAAATATCAACTGGGTCTTTCTCTAAACTGACATGCATGAGTTATTTAAGAGAGAATATTCAGTTATCTGGAGAACACTAGTTGCATGCATGCATGCATTAACTGACCAAACTCACAATTAGTTCCTCAACTATTGGAACTAATTTAACTGGACTTAACTCAGTTAACTGAGCTAACTAATTACAACTCAAATACAACTCATCCTTATCTCCTTAATCAAGGGATAACTTCCTCAATCAAAGGGATAACTGTTGCATGTCTTCACATAGACTTCATGTTTGATTTTCTCCAACTAATTAACTCAAGATGAATTAATTAATTATTTTTCAAATAGCTGTTGAGACCAAATTTGAATTTTAATTCTCAATTTATTTAGGGACTAATTAAAATTGGAATATATCCTGAAATGCTATCTATTTAAACATTCCTTGTTGCTATTTTCCACATTGGTACCTGAAATGCTATCTATAGCAATGTTATTTATAGCATTTCTATTTTTAACATTTCTTGTTGCTATTTTCAATAGATATTATGGTGGAAGTAATGTTACAACAACAATTTTATGTGTATATGAATTGGAAGTATTGTTTAAACGAATTGTGGAACATTTTAGAACTAAGTTGGCAGATGGATACAATTGAAGATTTAACCAGGGAAGACAAAGAACATTTTGCCCTATGTATGGAAGACTTGGAAGCATAATAAGATGAAAAGGTAGAGGAACAAAAACCTTGGGTGTAGATCAACTATGATGCCAAATCCTCCTTGGCCAGGCTTGGGTGAGACGTTGGCAAGATGTCCTAGAATGTTGGAAAATTACAAGGGCATAATTGGTGGACATGCAAATGTGGAAGATCTTCCAAACCTTTTGTAGAACTTGGATGCTATATGGACTAAGGAGATGGGCTTGATAGCCACTTACGTTCTCATTGGGAGCCAATTGGTTCATTGTCTAGGAGCGGGAAGTGAAGTTTTGGGGAACTTGAGAAAGTGTTGTGTGGAATTTCTGTTGGGCATAAAAATGATAGAATAGCATGGAGTTAAGAGTGGTGACCTTTCCTTGGTCTAAAGAGTTGTGTGGAGGAACTAAAATGGACATGGAAAAGACCAGTTTGGGCATGAGGGATGTGCCCTCCCACAAATGAGCATGACAATTGTATTGACCATCCAACCAATTTGATACTTGAGGGCATTAGTGCATAGAAGCATGTTGAAGATGGTCAAGTAAGGACATAGTAATAGGTTCAAAAGTTCAACACTTAGATGTTTTGGAGGTTTTGTGATGGAACTTTGGTTTTTAATGGTTGTAAGAGACAATCATAGTAGTGATTGTAGCCACCACAATGATTTGTCCACAACATGAAGCATTGGTGACAAAGATGGGCATGAGAGGTTCATCCATGGAAGGGTGAATTAGTCGTATGGTAACTTTGGATGGAGAATAATGCATAGAGTTGGGCACCTATGGTTGATCGTTGTGTATGTCAAGATTTTAAAATTTAGGGTTTCCAATAATCATTACTATAGAACTTGGGATTTATAATAGACATTAGCATAACATTTTTGAGTTTTTATCAGTCCTTTGTTGTGGATGGAGGCATGAGTTCATGTAGTGACTTGGAGAATAGGAGGTTCATATGGATGTCTCCAAGGATGACAATGAGTTTTAGTGGGGGAGGATGTAAGACCCTCACTTAGAATGGTGTTGGGCGACCTTCGTTGAACCAATGTGGATGGTTTTGTTAGGTAGGTGACTCGATTGGGATGCTAGTGATGTGCACTATGGATGAGCTTAGATATACTTGTAGTTGGGAAAGAAACATTTTGGGGTTGCCTCAAACAAGTAGATGCCTTGGCTTGTTGGCCAAACAAGACTTAGAAAAATGTCTTGGCCTGTTTGCAAGATAATGTAGATAGCTTATAGAGCCTTGGGTATGCTTGTGGATATGTAGAGCACACTTTAGACTTGGGTGCTCTTGTGGATGAATAAGACACATTGTGGATGAGTCAAGTTAGACACACTAAGGAATTTTGGTAGATTTGGCTGGAGACATGAGGAGTTGGGTGCCAAGGCTAAAACAAACTAGTTGAGTGAGAGCTTTACACATGGGGATTGAGTTGGATGATCAAGATACATTGAAGCATAAGTTACCATAGATGCAATCATGGAGTGTACTTGCTTGGTAGGCTCCCTTGGGTAAACATTCCATCGACACATACTTATGGAGACATCTTGGGCATACGGTTTGGGTGCGTAAGCTTGAAGGTGATTGGTTGGAGCCCATGACTTGTAGATGAGTTGGCCTTGGGCGCACTTAGATGAATGAACATAATGATCAACTGCTTGGGCATGGATAGATGGAATGACCAAGAGCCTTAGGCACACCTGGGCATAGATGGAGTTGCGTATGAGTGGCAACCAAATGACTAGGTACAAAATGAGATGACTTGATAGAACGCATCAACCAGGGTGTAGATGAATTAGGTAGATGACAATAAGACGACCTTGGTGTGACTTGGGTGGATAGATATGAAATAGAATGACTCCACCAAAAAATTGGAATTAAATGACTTTGGGTCCACTTTATACAACGTGACTTGCTAGATGGTGGGAAATGATCGTATAAGTAGATGGGCATCTCACTGTGTTGAGTCAAATAAGAAAAAGCAAAGGAGTTCTTTGCTGTGCCAAATGATCAAAACAATTGAATGACTTGTGCTATGTTATTGAGAGGAGTTTTGAAACAAATTTTGGAATAACTTCTCAAACAAGTTCGGGATGACTTCTCAGATGAGTTGGGATGATTTCTTAGAGGAGTTCATTGATGAATTTTGGGATGAGTTTTAAAATGAGTTCAACTTTGTGCACAATTTTTAGAGTTTACTTGTTTGGATTTTGTTGGACAATGTTAGAAGAAGGTAGTGCGCCTTGGCATTTAAAGTCCTATTGTAATTGAGTTGTGGCAGTGGTCAAAATCCCCTCATTATATCTTTGTATCATATTGCAACATTCTTATATGTGTATGGATAAAGGTGTTGGACATTCACTAGTGCCACTAGAACCACATGAGTTGTGTATTGTCTTATATATGTGGTTGAATGTTACATTGCTCCATGTATGCTTTATTTGACTATTTGTTGGATTAGTTAAGTATTGTTGTGGAATGTTTTAGGCCACAATTGGTTGTGTGCCTGGTGTGGTGTTGGACATGACTAAGTAGAGTAGTACTTGGTACATTGGCTAACACATTACAGATCAAGGTAAGGTCATACGCAAACCTTCAGTGAAGAGGCGTAGTTTGGTTGTAGTAGGCGTGGCTTGGCCTAGTCATCACAACCAAAATAATGCAATGTTCCTTGACGTTAGGTGCTGGAACAACTTAGGCACCAAATTACAAAAAAAAAGAATTTCCGAGTGGACTACAAGTCTTTAACAATTGACTTTTCTTAGTTAACTAAGTTTAAGGAGATAGAATGTGAACTACATCTCATTAAACTAGCTAAAAATCTCTAAAGAGATGAAGAATTTACTTTTCTTAATTCACTAAAATTAAGGAGACGAAGATTTAAATTTACTTAATATTATCTAAAGAAAATATAGAACTAATTTCTTTACATGAATATGTAAACCTCATGGAGATATATATTTCAAATTATATGAAAAACATATTTATACGATTAAAGCAAAATATATATAATTTTTATGTGATTTTAATTAATTTCATATGGATATGTGAAATATTTTCCACAAATACATATGTTTAAAAATATGACATTTATAAATACCTATTTAAATATGGAATAATTAACAACTTGACTATTATGCACAACTTGAGTGAATTTAATGGTTAATAACATATGTTTTCTCTTAAAAGTTCATAGGTTCAAATCTAGAGAGAGATAGAGTATGTACACTTCCGTAGTCAAATCCCTAGATTGATGAGTGTCCTTTGCCTCACAAAAAAGAGGATCACACACCAATTTGGTGTCTAACTTAAACATAACCTTAAAATTAAATTATTTTTATTACAATTTAAAAATTCTATATACACATTATTAAACTTACAAAATACATTTAAGTACTTTATCAACTTAAATAAATACTTTTAAACACTTTTTTTTAACCATGGTGAATTTGTAATTCGTTGGAGGCCCAAGATCAAACCTAACAACTGCCACTATAACACTAAGAGTATATCTAATAGCCCATAAGCCATACATACTAGGAATTTATGACTTAGCAAGAGTCGGACTCCATGAAAATGAAAAAACCTACTCCTTTAACCTTATCACAACAGAGCAAAAATACCCCTCAAATTTAAAATCAAATAAACATTAAAATCTCATTCATTAGCATAACCACTCAATATTGCCAACCGAAAAAGACTTTTAAACATCTTTAATAAAGCAATGAAATATTCAAACCTGACATTGCTTGTGAAATTCCGACCCTCCACTCATGTTTAAGCCTGGCTTGCTGATTCAGCACAAAGTTTATCCGTTGAAGATTCAGCTTCTTTCATGATGCACCCATAGTAAAGTGTCGAATATGGTCAAGGAGAGGAGATTGCAAGAAACCTTTTATATATACATGATTGGTTGGCTGTGATCCGCTGGTCACTTGACCTCGCACGTGGTGATTTACACATGGCATTTTGCTAATGGATGACCTGGATAAGATGGTGAGAAGATCTGACTCGGCCTTACATAATAGGCCACTATGCATTCCCAGCCCCCACACGATTACATATTTTTGGATAATAAGGTGGTAGTTGTTCATACAGTTATTGAGGACAGCTCCGACAAATGAAGAGGAGTGGCATAAAAAGCAATGAAATCATAACATGGCGCATGATATTTCAACCATTTGCCCGGTACGCCGCTTAGCAATGACCTCTGAAACTTTCTGTTCCAGGTCATCTAAACTTCATTTTTAGCTATTAATTTTGAAATGGTTACCTCTGAAATCTTGTACAAAGTTCTGGGTTTATCGAGTTTTTGATGGTGTCTGCCTGTGCAGCGTTTTGGATTAGTATTGGTAGAATGATGATGATATCCTTGTGCGTTTTGATGCGTTTTGATTGTTCAGCCAGAATATTAGAAACATTGCCCTGGGAGTAGTCCCCTCTCTCTCCCTATCGGGTTTGCCTTTTTGTTTTGATTCTATTCAGTTAAAGCAAGAAATGCCATTGAATCAGGAAATTTGATAACTTGACCTAAAGGCTAAAAGCAACATTGTTAAAAGGTCTCATTTTATATGCTCCTATAGTTCGTCATGGTCTCATAGCGGAAGACAAAGATAGAATTATAAGTGACATGAAGTAGCTCAGAATCATCTAAACCTGAGTATGATATGCACCTTGAGGTTGCCAAGGTGGAGCTGCATTTCTTAAGATCATTATGTTAATTGTGTTTATTTTAGGTGGTTGGGAGGAAGGATTGTTATCCTCTTTACCCATGTTCAATTCCTACAATTGACACGATGATCTTCATTGTAATGGTGTTGCAATGGTTTTGAGCCTCCTTATTGAATTTGAGCTGTACCTAAGCACTAGAGCAGTCCCTGATCACTACAACATGCATATTCCTGATATGGAATATAAAGATATTTCTTATTGTATATGATGCACCATTTAAATTCAATGAACAATTACAAACAGGAACAGATACACACAAATTGTTGTAAGGATTAACCCGCCCCACACCTAGGCTCCAGACTGTGTCCTGATTCCCTGGGTGCAATAAAATAAATTTATGCGAGTAGCTCTATGTGTTTTGAAACTGTAACTATTTAAAGTTAGGTGGAGGGTTGATATAGAATGCAGCTACAGGTATGTGAAGTTAGGTAGAGGTTGCTTCCCTTGTATATAGAATGCAGCTACAGGTATGTGAAGTTAGGTAGAGGTTGCTTCCATTGCATATAGAATGCTGCCATTGGCAAAATTTGCAGGGTGTACTTATGTTTGGGGACACATCGCAGTCTACTCTGTTTTGTGATTATAAAGAAGCTTCTAAAAGCACTATCCGTGTCTTGTAGTGTTTTACTCTGTATTCCATATACTTCAAATTCTAGTTTGCCAGCTACATTATTGGATCAATGTTTAAAGTTGCATTGAAAAATAGTGTGTAGATAAGCTGTTATTGTTGCCTTCCCTGAATGAAAGTTGCTCCTGTAAAAGTTTGATCTTTAGTAATCAAATCATCGCGTAAATGCTTCAAATAGCATTATAGCTCTCAACTTAATGGGTAAACCGTTAAACGTGATCAGGGATAAATAAAAGGAGTTGACTTCCATAACTACTTGGTTGTATTCCTCCTATTTTTTTTTTGGTTGGAGAGTGGGGCAGGGGTTGTTAAGAAAGAAAAAACCCTCTATCAATGCAAATATAATATACATTACAACTGGCACATTTTCCACTAGGCAAAACAGATCTAGGGTCTAAAATTCAATACTTGACCCCGGTCTAAGCTAAACTAATACAGGTCTGATATTTTACATTTAACCCCCAAACTAGATCTATTGAATAGTTGCTATCCATACTAAAAAGAACAGACCAGAGCTATAAGAGCTATTACATTTGTCCTCCAGCCTGGCCGCTATGCTGGTGCCAAGGAGGGGCAACTTTCTTCTGATTTTTACACAGCACATTGCATTATCTTTCTCCTTTTTCTTTTCTCTTTCAATTCAACCTTTACTAGTAGGGTCTAAAATAATCTTCCTTGAACTTGTTGAAATCTCTAGCTCTAGTATTTGCAATGCTTCCACAAGTTTGTGAATGGTTCACGTCTGAACCCACTGTGAGGACTCTGGACAGGAGATAGTCAGTTGTAGGGGGAGCTCCTTCTCCACCAGTGGATCAACATTTCCTTCACACTCCAACATGATTTCCTTGGGGATACCCTTGCTAAAAGCATAGATTCAGACCACGGAGAAGGCTGGCTTAACCTCAGTGGCCAGGGTAATAAACTTTACCACGGCTTTGCCAACGGCCATGAGAAAATATAGAGGGTGATTGGCAGATTAGATAACTTTACCACGGCTTTGCCAATGGTCATGAGAAAAATACTGTGGTAATATCATAGAGGGAGATTGGCAGATTAGATTGGTATCGACAAGAATATTTGTGACATTTTGTATGTGCATTGTGGACTGAAGCCTGATGTCCATTGAGTCTTTTACAGGCCAATTACTCCATGAACCAGGGCCTTTCTCTATATCCACCACAATTTCCACCTCGGCTGGAAATTCTAGGATTAAGACTGCCTGGCACAGAGTGTATCAATCCTGTATCCTTGAGGAGAGAGCTCCAAGGCTCAACAATCCAAGCTTGGAAGTTTTTCAGCTTTGGTAAATAGCCTTTGAATCTGTAGATCATCTCGAGGGCCTAGACCTAGGAGATCGATGCAATGGCTGACTTGTCAATGTAAAATGACAGAGTTGAGGGCAATGTTCTTTAAAGGTTATCTTCCAAAGTGTTGAACCCATAGGTGGAAAATTCTTTGAAGCTAGGACAAACTAAGACAACTTTGTGGGACCTTGTAGGTCTGCCCTTTGTAGAAATTTCAAGAATTGGTCAATGAATGCAACTTCTGAAATTTCAATTCAGCCTTGAAGTTTCTGTTGATTTGGGGTAGCATCGGATGTGATCTAGCCACGAAAATTGTTGGAGAGGCTAAGGCACATGAGATCTCTAATACCCAGAAAGGGTTTGGGCAGATTCTAAACAATTTGGGAGATATTAAAATAATTAATATTTTTAATGGAGTCCCTAAGTCTAAACTTAGGGAAATTAAAATATTAATGTGAATTAATATAAAACTGTGTTAGAATGGTCCAAAAGTCATGGATCAAGCCAGATCTAATCTTAGCGGTTGATTAGGGACTTAATCTCGGCCGTTGAAATGTCAACAAGAAAAGTATAAGAGGAGGCTTGAGGGTCACTTGGAGAACACACCAAAAGATCAAAATTTTGACTTTTTCTAGGGTTGGGTTTGCTGAGAAAGTTGAGAGAGTGATTACAGCTGCAGTTGAGGGCCAGTGAATACAGAAGCAGAGAGGCAGAGATAGTAGCGGGAGGATCAATGCAGTAGCCGGAGAGAGGGATGCAGAAGCAGCCAAGGGTTCACGCAGAGCCAACTAGGAGTTGCGCAGTGCCTCATAGGGCTAGCATGGGTGATGCAAAGGGCCAGAGGACTGACACAGTGCCTCTAGAGGCTGACGCAAGCCAAGCCAGAGTGACACTGGGCTAACCTTGGGCTAGAGAGAGGTTGCTTCCGAGTAGAGAGGTACACTGTCGATATTTTTCTCTATTGGGTGAGCTGGATTTGGCACCCAGATTGTATTCTGAAACGACTTAATAAATCAAATCCTCAGATAGTTGCACCAGTTTTCCTGCATTGGGTTTTTCCAGGGACATTAGTCCAAAAACAACGGTGTCACTTGTGTGTTTGTTCTGTTTCCTTTAGTTGATGATCTGTAATGTGTTGAGCATGCACTTGTATTTATTTCCAGTATTTACATGGTAAATAACTTGTTAATTAACATAACAAGTAGGTAGGAATAAATCAGTAAAGTGCATAAAGGGTTTCTAACGGGTTGGACTTAGAAATTCCAACATGGTATCAGAGCGTGGTTGCAGATCACAGGAGAACTAAAGACTTCAGCCGAGCAGAGCAGCAGTAGTAGAAAACAATTGTCCCGAGTGACAAAAGCTATTCCTAGCAGAGTAGCAACAAGGAAGGGGTGACGTAGTTCCTGCGTCATCAAGATTGAGCCAGGAAGAGGCAGCACTGAGGCTGAGGGAGGCAAAGACAGGCTCAAGCAGAGGCCAGGAGGGCTGACGTAGTTGGCTAAGGAAGCTAATATGCTGGTGTTGGGATTGCGCAGAGCCTAGGAGCTCTAACCTTTAGTTTGCTGTGGTTTAGGACGCTGTGGGTAAGTTGCAGAGTGGAACTGGTGGGGTACTGTAGTCAGAACAATACCTAATAGGGTAAGGCCAAGGAAGAGGGAGTTGCCACCGAGGATTTCTAGCTGAGAAATCCAGATTAGTGGTGCAGCTGCAATAACGATCGGAGTGGGGGCATCTTGACATTGGTAGAAAGATTTCCAGAAGGGAAATCGAGGCTCAGAGAGAGTGACACCAAGAACTTCCAGGAGGGAAGTAGAATAGCAGCGAGATGGTAGTGAACGGGGTAAGAGACCAGGATAGACTGGACGGACCCTCAAACTTCGTAGTCTAGAAGGCTAGAATCCTATGCGTTCTAGACAGGAATCATGTCAAGCACTTCGCCTTGAGGACGATAGCTATCCCAGTTGACCTAGTTGATAATGACAAGTACGAGGAGGAGTGGCGAGGGCCAAGAGCATCATTTTTGATAGGGTCAAGGACCATGTAGTACCACATATTGCCGAAAAGGAAACAACAAATGACATGTGGGAGGCCCTAAAGAAATTGTACTAGCATACTTCTGTGCAGAGAAGGATGTTACTATAAAATTAATTGTGATCATATCAGATATAGAAGGGAGAATAGATCGACCCATTCCTCGGTCGATTGAAGGAGATCCGGGATCAGCTGACTTCCATAGGGGTAATGCTGGATCCAGATTTGATGGTGAAAACAACCCTGAACACAGTCTCAGAAGACTGGGAAGTGTTTGTCCAAAGCATACTGGGCAGGGCGACCCTTTTAGATTGGGAGGAAATGTGGGCTGCTCTTTGCCAAGAAGAGAGCAGAACGCTGAGCAAGGCGGGAAGCAGCGACAAGGGGATCATAATCAAGAAGGAGGAGGAGGTGGATGATGCCCTAACATCTGAGGGAAAGCAGGAGAAACGGAAGAAGGACCTCTCCAAGGTCAAATGCTTCCACTGTGGGGAGCTGGGTCATTATGCGACCCATTGTCCAAGGAAGAAGAGCAAGGGAGAGGCCTCCAAGACCAAGGTTGCGCCAACAAGGGCAGAGAAGGAAGTGGAGACAGACGATGACTGTGCCATGAGTGCACACACACCACTTGAGCGGGAGTGGAGAGACATCGAGCTGTAGTCAGACATACTACAGGCGATGAGGGGCAGGATCCTCGAGGTACCTAGCCTCTTGGATTAGACCTTGCTACGGGAGCCCCGAAGAGGAGTAGCAATACTGGCGGATGTCAGTAGAGACGGATGCAGATGGAGCGACAGAGCGAGCTACAGTACATGATTCCCAGGACAACGTGAGGCAACAGTGCGAGAAGCACGGGAGTGTTGCACCAGTGCAGGATGACACAGAGAGGTGTGCAACGGTACGAGATGCATGGAGTTGTTTCAGCAGCGTAGAGGTCAGAGAGGGAGAACTTGTCAGTAACATAGGGAGTTTCAACATCGAGGGTGTCTCTAGCTTGACAGAGATGTCAGAGTTGGGAGATCAGTTACTTACTTCTCAGTAATTGAGTTGTAGTGTAGCAGTTAGAAGTGGTAGTGCTATGGGCAACATGATGCAACATGATGAGAGGGGTTGCAGTGCAGATGTAGCAGTGGCAGTGGCAGGGCCATGGGCAACAACACGGATGCAGAGGGAGTTGCAGTACAGATGCAGCAGTGGCAGTGGCAGGGCCATGGGTAGCAGTACAGGATGAACAGTGCAGATGATGGGCATCAGACCTAGCATCAACACAGGGACCGATGTCGGATGATCATGGTGATACTTAGTAAGAAGTATTGCTAGAGCACAGTCCTCGCTAAGAGGGAGCGTTGATTTGGGGTAGCATCGGATATGCTCTAGCCACGAAAATTGGTGGAGAGGCTAAGGCACATGAGATCTCCAATACCCAGAAAGGGGTTGGGCAAATTCTAAACAATTTGGGAGATATTAAAATAATTAATATTTTTAATGAAGTCCCTAAGTCTAAACTTAGGGAAATTAAAATATTAATGTGAATTAATATAAACTGTGATAGAATGGTCCAAAAGTCATGGATCAAGCCAGATTTAATCTTAGCCATTGATTAGGGACTTAATCTCGACCGTTGAAATGTCAATGAGAA
Source organism: Pinus taeda (assembly GCA_000404065.3). NCBI lineage: Eukaryota > Viridiplantae > Streptophyta > Pinopsida > Pinales > Pinaceae > Pinus > Pinus taeda. The sequence continues at coordinate 59,220 of APFE030208498.1, forward strand.
AAGTATAAGAGGAGGCTTGTGGGTCACTCAGAGAACATACCAAGAGATCAAGATTTCAACTTTCTGGGGTTGGGTTTGCTGAGAAAGTTGAGAGAGTGATCAGAGTTGCAGCTGATGATTTGGGGTAGCATCGAATGTGCTCTAGCCACGAAATTTGGTGAAGAGGTTGGGGCACATGTGATCTCCAATACCCAGAAAGGGTTTGGGCAAATTCTAAACAGATCAGGAGATATTAAAATAATTAATATTTTTAATGGAGTCCCTAAGTCTAAACTTAAGGAAAATAAAATATTAATGTGTATTAATATGAATTTGTGTTAGAGTGGTCCAAAAGACATGGATCAAGCCAGATCTAGTCTTAGCTGTTGATTAGGGACTTAATCTCGACGGTTGAAATGTCAACAGGAAAAGTATAAGAGGAGGCTTGAGAGTCACTTGGAGAGGACACCAGAATGATAAGTCATTCTATTCTCTAGAGCGGGGTTTGCTAAGAGAGATAGAATTAGTGATCGATAGTTGCAACTGAGGGGCATTGAGTATAGAGGCAGAGATAGTGCCAGGAAAGCAGCAGAGCAGCCAGAGAGAGTGACGCAGGAACAACCAGTGCTCACGCAAGGGCAGCGAAGTGTTGCGCAGAGCACCAGAGAGGCCAGTGTAGTTGATGCAGAGGCTCAGAGAGTTGACGCAGGGCCTCCTGGGGCTGACGTAGGCCAAGATCTGTTGACGTAGGGCCAACGCTAGGCTAGGAGAGGCTAACGCAGTCCAAATTGGGCAGACTCTAGTGTTTCTGGGGCAGATTGTTGCTAAGTAGCTGCCGAAAGGATTATCCGGGGTTTCATCCAATAGATTTGTCAGGAATTGAGAGGTATTACTGCTAAGGAAATTCTCTGTTGGGTAGGCCAGTTTCGGCACCCAGATTGTATTATGATATTGCTTAATAAGAAAACCCTTAGATAGCTGCACTGATTTTCCCACATTGGGTTTTTCCGGGAACATTAGTCCAAAAATAATGGTGTCATTTGGTGTGTTTGTTTCTGTTTCCTTTTAGTTGCTGATCTGTAATATGTTGAGCATGCACTAGTGTTTATTTTCAGTATTTACATTGTAAATAACTTGTTAAGGAAAATAACAAGTAGGTAGGAATAAATCAGATAAAGTGCATGGAGGGTTTCTAAATAAGTAAACTTAGAAACTTCAACATGGTATCAGAGGTTGACTGCAGATCACACGAGGACTAAAAGACATCAACTGAGCAGAGCAACAACAATAGAGAACAGCTGTCCTGAGGGGACAAAAACTATTTCTAGCAATGTAGAAGCCAAGGAGTGTGATGTAGAACCAGCCAGGGCCACGCAGAGGAAGCCAGGAGCTGCGCAGAGCCTCATAGAGGCCAGTGTTGCTGACACAGAGGGTCAGAGGGCTAACCCAGGGCATCCCAGGGCTGATGTAGACCCATCTGGCATGACGCAGGGCTAGCGTGAGGCAGAGAGGTGCTGGCGCAGTTCACAAAGAGGTGGTTGCTGGGGTCTAGAAGGATGCAGGAATATTGCAAAGTGGAGCTGGTGAGGTACTGTAGTCAAAACAGTACTTGACAGAGCAGGGCCACAGGAGTTGTTACCGAGGGTTTCTAGCCAAGGAACCCGGATCAGCAATGCAGCTGCATAAGTCGATCAGAGTAGGGGACATCTTGACAAGCAATAGAAGTATTTCCAAGAGGGAAATCAGGACTCAGAGGGAGTCCGAAAGAGAACTTCCAGACGGGAAGCAGAGACTCAGAGGAGTCGAACAGAGAACTTCCAGGAGGGAAGTAGAGGAGCATCATGACACTACACGGGATAAGAGACTAGGATAGATTGGACAGAGCATCGAACTTCGCAGTCTAGAAGGCCAGAATCTTATTCGTGCTTGACAGGAATCGTATCAAGAACTTCGCGTTGAAGGTAATAGCTGTCCCAGTCGACCCTAGTGATAATGACAGGTACGAGGAGGCGATGGCGAGGGCCAAGTGCATTATCCTTGACGGGGTCAAGGATCATGTGGTACCATATATAGCCGAGAAGGAAACGACATTTGAGATGTGGCAGGCTCTCAAGAAGCTATACCAGCATACTTTTGTGCAGAGAAGAATGCTGCTTGAGAATCAGATGAGGTCGTATCAGATGAAAAATGGACAATCGATTGACACCTTCCTTGGAGGACTGAATGAGTTTCGAGACCAGTTGACTACTATAGGGGCAACACTGGATCAATAGCTAATGGTGAGGACAACCCTGAATGCTGTCTCAGAAGACTGGGAAGTATTTGTCTAGAGTATATTGGGCAGAGGGACACTTCCACCTTGGACGAGATGTGGGCAGCTCTTCGCTAGGAAGAGATTAGACGACAGTCGAAGACAAGTAGCAGCAGCAAGGGGATCAAAGTCAAGCAGGAGGAGGAAGATGTGGCCCTAGCTTCCGAGGGAAAGCATGAAAAGCGGAAGAAGAAAGATCTCTCCAAGATCAAGTGCTTCCATTGTGGGGAGCTGGGTCATTATGCGACCCAGTGTCCAAGGAAGAAGAGTAAGGGAGAGTCTTCCGAGACTAAGGCAGCGCCAGCACGGGCAGAGAAGGAAGTTTTGATAGACGATGACTGTGCCATGAGTGCATGCGCACCCGTTGAGCAGAAGTGGGGAGACATCAAGCTGTAGTCAGATGGACTACAGGGGATGAGGGGCAACATCCTCGAGGTACCCAGCCTCTTGGATTAGACCTTGCTACGGGAGCCCTGTCGAGGAGTAGCAGGACTGGTTGAATTGGGTAGAGGAGGATGCAGATGGAGCGGCAGAGAGAGCTACAATGCAGCAGTCCCGAGACAATGCAGAGCTAGCAGGCTGCAGCAGTGCGAGAGGCATAGGGGTGTTGCACCAGTGCAAGAAGGCACATAGAGGTGTGCAATGGTGCGAGATGCAGCAACGCAAAGGTCAGACAGAGGGAGCACTTGTCAGAGGCAGAGGGAGCTTCAACATCAGTTGGTGTTTCTAGCCCAACAGGGAGGTCAGTTGGGAGATCAGTTACTTACTTCTCAGCGACTGAGTTGCAGTGCAACGTGGGCAACACGATGCAACATGATGAGAGGAGGTGCAGTGTAGATGCAATGTTGGGAGGAAGGACCAACAACAACACGGATGTGGAGGGAGCTGTCGTACAGATGCAGCAGTGGCAGTGGCAGAACCATTGGCAGCAGTACAGGATGCAACAGTGCAGAGGATGTTGGGCAGGAAGGCCTAACATCAGCACAGGTACGAATGTCGAATGATCAGAGTAATACTTAGTGAGGAGTATTGCTAGAGCATAGTCCTCACTAAGGAATGTTGATTTGGGGTAGCATCAGATGTGCTCTAGCCACGAAATTTGGTGGAGAGGTTGGGGCACATGAGATCTCCAATACCCAGAAAGGGTTTGGGCAGATTCTAAACAGATCAGGAGATATTAAAATGATTATTATTTTTAATGGAGTCCCTAAGTCTAAACTTAGGGAAAATAAAATATTAATGTGTATTAATATGAATCTGTGTTAGAGTGGTCCAAAAGACATGGATCAAACCAGATCTAATCTTAATCGTTGATTAGGGACTTAATCTCGGCCGTTGAAATGTCAAAAGGAAAAGTATAAGAGGAGGCTTGAGGGTCACTTGGAGAGGACACCAGAGTGATCAGTCATTTTATTCTCTAGAGTGGGGTTTGCTAAGAGAGATAGAATTAGTGATCAAGAGTTGCAGCTGAGGGGCATTGAGTACAGAGGCAGAGATAGTGTTGGGAAAGCAGCAAAGTAGCCAGAGAGAGTGACACAGGAGCAACCAGTACTCATGCAGGGGAAACTAAGTGTTGCGCAAAGCACTAGAGAGGCCAACGTTTTTTATCCTCACTGAATTATGTGTGTTTCTAAACACGGATAATCGACAAAGTTTTTCTTCCAACTTAAACCCCAAAACTAGGGTGGAATCTCTTGACAAGGTCTTAGGTGAGTCCTAGTGTTATATCGAGTCTTTGTAAAAGTGCGTTTGGGAATAATGTAAGCACATTTGGTTAAATTATATTATTACAAATGCACTTGGTCTATACTAGATCATATTGTGTTGCAGAATTAAGTAATGTCATAAGGGTCTATGTGTAAAAGTGTATTCTCCCTTTGAGGGTTGAATTAATTGTAATAACTTGATGTGAAAAGATATTTTAGTGCATGTTCCCTCATACTTAGACACTATGACTAAAATATTTTGAGGGTGGAAAAATTATTAATCTCCTTTGAGTGTCAATTAAATTAAAATCTTAAGTCAGAAAATTAATTAATTATGAGTAAAAAATAATTACATAGAAATTAATTTTTCTCCAAGTGGAAAATTCGTGGGTTAAAGAGAAGTCAATTTTTGGAGGCCCCCACCAAGGGAAAAATGGATATTTTAAGAAAATTTGAACCCTTGGACCTTCATGGTTAAGTCAAAGTCAAATGTTTGAGGAAATTAATCCAAAATATTAATTTTTGGATTAATTAAAAATGAGTTTGAAGAAAAATTCGAATTTTTCCCCAAAAGTAAAAATTCGACGATGGAGATTAAAAGATCATCAAGCTATATGTCGAGGTTATTTTGACGAGGATCAAGCCAACTAGTCGTTATTTTATACTTGGAGGGGTTTCTCTATATAAGGAAGTCATTTTGCTTCTATTCGATATCTTTAGATGATGTAATTCTTGAACACTGATATTGAGCTACTGCTCTACTGGGAAGATTTTGTATCGTAATAGAAAGATTTTGAGGTTCAGTTCATGGTGTTTTTCTTCTGCTGATTTGTGGTATGTGTTAGCTCTATGTGATCCTATATTGTGCTAATCATTGATAAATATTTTTTATAACATTTGTTGGTGATAAGAACATTCTATTAGTACATGTTATCTTAGGTGATTTGATACACCATATGATCTAACAATTTTTCTTGAGAATATTATAGAGATTTACAGGTATGCTAGCCCTTGAGCTCCAAGTTCACAGATTGTGGGGAAGAGCTAACTATGTATGGGGTTTGAGATTTCTTTATGGTATTTTATTTTGCAGGAGGGTTTGAGCCAATATTTATTTTTTGAAATTTGCTTATCCATTGTTATATATCCAAACTTATTTTCTCCATTTTTTTAAAATTTTGTAAATATATATTTGTAATCATTTGTAAATAATTTTAAAATTATTTCTAACCCATTTGTTTTGCAGCACTTAGGGTTTTATTATGTTTTGGGGTTTAATATTTTGTATATATATTTGGGGTTTTGGCATTCTTTGATTTATTTGTGCAGATGAACTTCAAGTTGATCAAGAGAATTTTGATGGGGTTTTGAGGTAGATATGGGCCTAGGAAGGCAAGATCTAGCCTCCAAGCTCAATGTCCAACCTAAAGAAGAAGCCGTCCAATAATTTTGCAGCAAATTTGTGGATAAAATTTTGTTTGTAGGGGTTTCAAATTTTTTTAGGCCCTAAGGCTTAGCTGTCTACCCTTTTCTAGCCCTCTTTCCACTCAGCCCCCTTGGTTTGGCTAGCTGCAGGCCTGAAAAGGCCTTAGCCTCCCTTGTTTGCCCTAGCTGTGGGCCTAAAAAGGCCTCGACCGCCCTTTAGAGGAGTTTTCCAGCCCTCAAGGGGCCTTGACCCTCCTTCTTGACCCCTGCCGTGGCCTCTAGGAGGCCCTCCCCCCTCTCAGCCTCCCTTTTTCACCTAGCAGCGACCCTTTAAGGGGCTTTTTCCTTGGCCGCTAGCCCTTTATGACTTTTTCGGCCCCAACATCAACCTTTCTAGGCTTGACGTTAGCCCTTGTGGGCTTATCTCTAAAGCGAACAAAGTTCCTTTTGTAAATTAATTACTCCCAAAGACTTGGAATATAAATATATCCATGAGGATACAAATATTATATTAAATATATGAATAAGAATAAGAATGAATGAATTACAATGAGAACGAGAGGCTTGCTTATATACCAAGCAAGTGTCTCTTCATGAAGAGTCATGTCTCATTTAGACATGCCTCTTCATCCTAATTACTAGCTTAACTAATTATTATTTATGATTATTATCATTACATTATATTTATATTATTTATATATTTTATTCGTTACATTGCCTCCTTCCTCAAAAAGCTTTGTCCTTAAAGCTTGTGGATGACAAAAGGCTTGATCTCTTTTTTGGCTTCGAATGTCCTTCTGTCTTGGAACAATCATCTTCAATGATACAAGTTGATATGATCTTCTTAGTGACAAATAGAATTGTCGCACTGAGAAGGGATCAAACCATCCCAGATCAATCTTTTGTATAGTACTCTGATCATTGGAATTGTGTAACGACTTGTTAGCATAAGACTGGATTGAGATTACATCACTATTATCCGGAACATTAGTTTGTTGTTTCGGTTTTGATTGGTTCAAATATGTAGCATGGTCAATTCGTCTGTTCTCATGATTCGGATGCCGATATGGAACTTTTTTGGTTTGAATTCTCCTTACTGGGCATGTGCCAATTTTTATATTTTCTTCTGGCAAAGATGTTGTTGAGATGGTTATGAAACATTCACTTGGGATGTTCATTGTCTGAACTGCAACATCTACGTGTGTCATTTCTTCAATTGACTTGTCTTCTTGAGTTGTCATATTCACTGGATTGGTATTTGTTGTTTTGTCATCAACTTGAATTCCTACATTTGATACTTCTTTCTCGATAATTTGTTGTACCTTGTTTTCTAATGACTTCTTATCCTTCTTAAGTTTCTTAATTTGCGTCAATAATTTTTCACTATGGCTTTTAAGTCAAGAAACTTCTTTTGTCAACAGTGATTCTGTCAATTTCATTTTGCATATTTTGTAATACTTTTTTACCTTCTTGAGAAATTAATTTTGAAATATTCGATATATCTTCTGGCGTTACTGAATTAAGTTTCAGTGTAACATCTTGGAGTGTTATTTTCTTCTTCTTGTAAGAAAATGTTAAAAACATTTTCTTGGTATTTAAAATAAAGGACCCTAGAGTTTTCATCCATGGTGATCCCAAAACAATGTCACTATCGTTAAACGATAAGGTTTGCACAATGAAATGTGAGGTAAAAGTATAATCTCCAATATTTATGTGTAGATTGCTTATATCGTATTGTTTGCCAAAAATATTTGTTTCAACCAATGTTACTTGGGAGTGGGAGCGAAAGCGGGGAGCGGGAGCGAAAACGGGTGTGGGAGCGACATTTTCAGAAGCTCCCGGTTTGGGAGTGAATCCCGGAGCGTTTTTTATATAATGTATATATTTTTTGTATTTTTATATTTTGATACATATATGTCAACAAAAACATGTAGAATGATGAATTAGATATAAAAAAACATAAAAAAAAAAGATTGAACCATATAACAACAATCATCTAGAAGTTATAATCTTCATCAACCATGTCCACAAGTTAGTAACATAGTAACATACAACATATTGAGTCATGATTCATCAATCTTAAAGTTTCAAGCTTTCAAAATTCAATATATAACATTTATCATCATTGATCACCAAAGTTGTACTTGTAAGCTAAGTGTAACCATTACAACAAATAATATCTAACATGAAATGAAATGTTATAAAATGAAATGAAACAACTTTCAACTTTCATGAAGCATCATATTCATAATTCATTACTAATGAGTTATAATTGCCAACTTCAAATTTAAATTGTCATATATTGTTTAAAAAAATATCATAATAAATATGAAAGAGTCAATAGTTATAAAAACTACTAGAAACTAGAAAAGACAAGTAAATCTATTATCTATTGCTTATGGTTGGGCCTCTTGCCACCACGAGAAATGTCTAATTTTTTAGTCTTGTTGGAAAATCAGGATCTTTGTCATTAATATCACCCTCTAAGCATTGATATCCAGAGGTATCTTTATCATTACCTTTGGATCTATATAGGGATCTTAGTCATTAATATCACCCTCTAAGCATTAACATAAGATAGAAAAAGCATAGCATGTCAAGTCAAGATTTTGTATGAGTGATGCGTACATTTTTAGGAGGGTCATGATAGAGGAGTTCGACAACCAACGTCACTAACATCAAGGTACATAGAGGGATTGGTGCTCTTTTCCATACCCTAATACATGACAAAATTCAATGGAAACATTGCAATCCCCCAATCCTGAAATCCTGAAAAACTGATAAGTCTGCTGGATTTTGAATGAAATCTAAAATTCTACTTTCTCCATATGAAATCCAATAAGGTCGGAACCATGGTTTTAAAAACCGCTCTTGCTAACCGGTTACCGGTCTAACCGGCCGGTTAACAAGCTCACCGGTCGAAACCGGCCAAAAAACCCGGTTAAATCGCCCATTTCACCAAATTTTGCCCTAAACTGGTGCTAACCGGCCGGTTTAGGACAGAATTGGCTGGTTTCGTCCTAAACTGGCCGGCTAGAGGCACACACACTGTATTGTCCAAAAAGTGTAATGCGGATTGTGTTGTAGGGGTTTTGGGGGGAAACTAAGGGTGTTTTCCCTCCAAAAACACCCTCTCCAAGCCTTTAAGAGGCCCCTCTCGCTCTCATTTGTCTCACACAACTGATTTGGAGTCTTTGTGAGTGTTTGCGAGTTTGTTTGTGAGCTTGGAGAGTGTTGAGTTTTTGCTGAAGTATTCATCTTGGAGTTGGAGCTATTTTGGAGATAGTGTGTAGTTGTCAGTGGAGTTGTCGTCTTCAAGAGGAGGCTGAGGAAGCTAGTTTGCATTTCCAGTTAAGGATTTGCACTTGAAAATTCCTCATTTGACTGCTGTCCATGAATTAATTTTTTTAATGTGTTATAAACTTCTCACTTCTATGATCTATCATCTATGCTATGAACTCTCTAGCTCTATGCTGTCAAATTTTGTAACTTGCATGTGCATTTGTTTTCCTACATTTATCTTTGGTTTCCCATGTTGCTTAGCTGCAATTTTTTTTTTAAATAGCAGATTTCTTTGCAAATTGTTATTATTTCAAGCAAACATGGCTCCAAAAGCAAAGGACAGTGCATGGGCTCATTGTGATGTAATTGATGGAAAAATGATATGCAAATTATGCCATAAATCTATTGGAGGTGGGGGTATTCTTAGGTTGAAACAACACTTGGCTAGGATAAGAGGCCAAGTAAAGCCATGTGATGCACCAAATGCACTGTTAGGTCCTATTAGGGCAGAATACATTTCCGAGCTTGAAAATTTTTATGAGGATAAGGCTAGGGAGAAGGCCATCCAAGATGACATTGCAAGGAAGAGGGAATTATTAGAAGCCGTGAAAGAGAGTGGGTATGATGATTACGAGATTCAAGACTCCTCTTCTATCCCTTCCACCAATGACCCATTTCACTATGTTCATCCTTCTTTTGGCCAACCATCAAAAGGAACAAAGAGAACAACCATCCAGAGTTATTTCTCATCTTCTGCCAACATTGCCTCTTCTAATTCCACTACCTCCCAGCCAAGTTCTCAACCCACTTTGGATCAACATTGGAAAAGACAATGCAAAGAAACTTCTCATCAATACATTGCTAGATGGTGGTATGATTCAAATATCCCATTTAATGCTGCTCGCTCACCTTATTACCAAGCTATGTGGGACTCTGTTATAGCTGCAAGAAAGGGCTTCAAAGGCCCTAGTATGCATGACTTGAGGGGAGCTCTTTTGCAAAAAGAGATATCTTCCATTGATGAGTATTTGGTTGAGTTTAAAGATTCATGGCTCAAAACAGGTTGTTCCATCATGTCAAATGGATGGATCGATGGAAAGAACCGCACTATCATTAATTTCCTTGTTTCTTGCCATCAAGGAACCATGTTTTTGAAATCAGTTGATGCATCTGATAAGGTAAAGGATGCAACCCTTCTATTTGAGCTTTTGGATAACATTATTCAGGAAGTTGGGGAGCAACATGTTGTGCAGGTCATCACTGATAATGCCTCAAACTATGTTCTTGCTGGAAAGATTCTTGAGACCAAATATAAGACCATATTTTGGACTCTATGTGCTGCACATTGCATAGACCTCATGCTTGAGGATGAGGCAAATTGGAGTAGGTAAAAAACACTGTAGAGCATGCCAAGTGCATTACAAAATACATTTACGACCACTCATGGGTATTGAGCCTAATGAGGAAACACACTGGGGGAAAGAGCTTGTTAGGCCTGCAATTACGAGATTTGCAACTCACTTCCTCATGTTGCAATGTCTCAATGGTCAACATAAAAACTTGCAGAAAATGTTTTCCTGTGAAGAATGGTCTGAATCTCGGTGGGCTCGTAAACCAGATGGAAAAGACACCAAAAAGAAAGTGTTAGACACTTATTTTTGGAAAAGGTCTGTAGAGCTTGTGAAAATTACCGAGCCCCTTGTTAAGGTGCTAAGGTTGGTGGATGGGGAAAGATTGGCCATGGGCTACATTTATGATGCTATGCATTAGGCAAAGGAGCAGATACGAGCAACTTACAAGGACAGGTTAGCTAAATATTGCCGTATATGGGAAATCATTGATAACAGATGGAACAATCAACTCCATCATCTTATACATGTAGCTAGGTATTTTTTTGAACCCAAAGTATCACTATAAAAATCGGCTAGGAGATCTGCATGATGGGGAGGCCAGAGCTGAATTGATTGATTGCTTGGAGTGCATGGTCCCTAGCCATGCAGACCAGTTGGAAATACATAGACAGCTTACTGTTTTCAATATGGCAGGTGGTACTTTTGGCAAAAACTTGGCAAAGATGGCAAGAGATGTGGACCAACCAGGTAAGCAATTCCAATTTCCAATTTGTTTTTCTTTTCAAGTTAAAATTGCTTACATTCTTTACAATTCAAATTATAAAATAAGTTACTAATTAATTTCTTTTTCTTTGCAACACACTGGTGGGAGTCATTTGGTGGCCAGTGTCCTCAATTGCAAAGGTTTGCAATTAGAGTCCTCAGTCAAACTTGCAGTGCTTCAGGTTGTGAGCGCAATTGGTTTGTTTTTGAGCGCATACACGCGAAGAAGAGAAACCGTTTGGAACAAAAAGGGTTAAATGATATTGTTTTCGTGCAATACAACCTTCGATTGAGGAGGAACCAAATGATGAGCAAAACACTTGATCTAGATCCCATTGTGTTGGACGAAATTGATCCAACATCAGAATGGGTGGAGGAGACTAAAGATCCTGTGTTTGAGGCTGATTTTGATATCGACATGGTTTTAGCGGGGGATGAGGCAGATTATGTGGCGGCATCAGAACCAGGATCAATAGCGACATCAAGGAAAGGCAAAAAACCAATGGTCAACAAACTCATGCTTCCATTAGGTCCACTTCTATTGTCATTGGTGGCATTGATACTGAGGTTGCAGATCAGGTTGAGGCATCCTCAGACTCTGAACCAGATGATGTCTATGTAGCTCCTGATGATGATCCTGTGTCTAGTAGTGGTGATGAACTTGATGATTGATCATGTGTTGTATGTACATTGTAGACTTGTAGTAGGCCAATGGCCTCATAGCTTGCAACATTGTTTTTTGACTTTATAGGCCATTTAGAGCCTCATTTCTTATGTATTTTGCTATTTTGTCGATGATATGTATTGCACTAGGTGCCATTTTGATAAATTCACCTTTACATGGTATATAAATGAGCAAACTTTGCATATTTTGTCTCTATTGGCTTGGAATAATGGTTTTACATCTTAAAAATAGTTTTGTTTCATTAAAAATTAATTATTTAATGTATTTTTTTAAAACCAGTTCGTTTAGACCAAACCAGTCCCGGTTAGACCGGTTCCGGTCGGTAAACCGGTTCATTAGGTGGAGTGGTCTGGTCACCGGTTCCGGTTTTAAAAACATTGGTCGGAACCACTCTCAAACATCCTGAGTCATTTCATGGCAATGTTAGTAATTTAAGTAAAAGTGACATTCTCCTTAATCTTCATTTCATCATTTCATCCTAAAAGTAAAAGGATGAAAGGATGAAAATGAAGGTTAAGGAGAATATCACTTTTACTTTAAGAAATTAACATTACCATGAATCACATATCAATACTAGGGCCATAGGCTTGATCATTAAGCTGCCCCACTCAAAACTTATTTGTTTCTTTGAATAAAATTGCATTTGGAATATTACTGCAATTCTTTTTTGCAAAAAAGACACAACGCTCCCCCGCAACCCTGCATCGGAGTATCTAAAATTGTATGCTACCCCAGTGTCAGCTCTTGTTCCGATTTGTTTTTGAAAAATGATGATCAATCTAAAAAAACTCCATTGGGCGTACTCAGTGGTGTGCAATCAGTTGGTGTCATGGTTTCTTCTTCTATCTTCTCTAGAGTAGTAGAATGTTTCTCCAGTATTTACCTAAATGTATCCTTGTTCATTTTCTCTAGTTGAGATATTCAAGGAATGACCTCATAATGTGCCGTGGTTTGAGGGCTGACGAAATCTTCCAATTTCTTGCTTTTATTGCTCCTTTGGCTTTCCTGAGTTCTATCCGTTTCAGGACTAGGCATCCTATGGGCATTTTGATAAACAGGTTTTGGGCTGCTGTCAGTGGGGAAAAAATTGCTGTTGTTTTGAATTCTTTTTTGGTAAATATGATTTACACTTATATGATCCCAATGCGTGAGCCAATATCTCTCTGGTGTTTTGAGCGGATCCTTTCCATTAATCCTATGAAAATCATTGATAGCTGTTGACGATTAAGATCAATTTGGTGTCTATGAAAGTAGTCACTGTTATTTACCAAGTCATGCTATTAGTTATTTCTATATTCTAAGCATTTATATATGCCACTCTTCTTACTGGGTTTACAACCTTTGCATGTTATAAACAGGTGCTCATAATTTGATTCCAATGGAGATAGCCTTGAAGATTGCTGGTAAAATCAGAAAACGTGAAAGGTTTGCAGTGTATGTTGTGATACCGATGTGGCCAGAAGGCATTCCTACCAGTGCATCTGTACAAGAAATACTTTTTTGGCAGGTGAGGCACTGTATGAAGTGATGGATAGACATTTTCATTGATGTATTATTATTTGGTGGTAGTGTTTAAAATGAAAAGGAGCACATTATATGAACCTCTATGAAGTTTCAAATTAACTAGTTAAAAAGACTAAAATTAACTACTTAAAAATTTAGTGCATGTAATGAGGTGAGGTCCTATCATAAAATAATGCAGTGCTTCACGTAGAAATATTCTGTTCTGGACCAAAAACTGTCTTTCCTATGGTAATAAGACGTTTGGGAAGTCAACATTTTCTTCGTTCTGTCAGTCTTATTTCATATGAATCGTTTATTACAGAGAACATATGGTATGCTATCTATCATTGCATACCTTGATCCCAAAGGATCAACTAATCAGAATCGTTGGGCAAGTCGCAGCTTGTTATATCCATCTAGTCCACATGATTGCAAGATTGTCCTGCCTTCATATATATTTTTTAAATAGGAAATTAGCTTTTGCATTATCTGGATAAGTTAATGTGGTAAAATGCTCTTTATGATTTAAAAAATGGGCTTACATCAAGCGATCCTGTAGCTAAAGTTACCCATATGCCATTCTTTCTGGATTAATTTAAATAAGTTTCCTTCTGGACAAAATAAATTCAATCAACAGTAAAATTCTAACTTGCTGCAAGCATGTCGAGACTCTACATATGTAAAGGCTGCAAGCCATACAACACCAAATAACTTTTTCGATAGGATGTCATTAACTCATTAAAGGTAGAGACTGCAAAGCATACACCAAAAGAGCAGACCTTTGGCAGGATATGCGAGTGTTGGCGATGACAAACATGTTCATTAGGCTATGACAGAAAGATCAGATTTGCAAAATGTATGGGTAACATTGGGACCACAGGCTTGTACAGAGACATAGATTCTAGAAGCTATGACCCATGTTTCTGATAACCTCAGGCCACGAATGGCATTGAAAACTAAGCCATCATCCACAACATGATCCTGTTGTTCAGATGAATTGTAGTAGACTATAAGAATGTGCTCTGTTACAACCCCAACATCTGTTGTACCTCCAATGTCACTCCCACAAGACCAACCATCAGGTTGACAGAGTAAGAGTAAGAACCACTGATGGGATTGTTGAGTACAATGATGTCAATACAAAGGTATCCTATATAACAAACAAGAAATAAAGTAAAACATGAAGTTTATATGCAAAAGCATGGAAAAATCTTCGGACCCAAGTGCAGGTAGCCACAATGGGAGGTAGATGCAGAGGGAAGGGATCTAGGGATTGGGTTATGGTCCACTAGAACTACCTCTTCTACCATCGAAGGCCGTATGAAGAAAAATCAGGACAGAATGATGCCCAGAGGAAGAGCACAGAGACGATTTGGATGCTCAACTGCATTTCTGCCTCGCAGATGTAACTTGCTGCTGATGTCTATGTGATCTCATCTGTGCACCTGTAAGGGATCTAGTCTGGTGACATCTCAGAGGTCTCTAAGGAGGGGGAACGGTCCGCTTGGTCTGCACTGATTTGGAGCTAGAAGCAATGCTGTCACCAGCCTGTCTTAGTGCTCCTACTTGATGGGAGCACCATAAAGGAGGAGGTAATCTGCTGAGCAAGATTCATCCTACAAGTGTGGAGAAATCCTTAAGGCAGCATAGTTAGGGTTATATTAATTTGATTTCTCTTTCTTGACATTTTCTTTAGATGTTCCTTATTAATTCTTCTTTGCAATTATTATATTTTTATCATCAATACAAATATCAAACAAAGAAAGATCACAAACACAACAAAGAACACAAGATGTAGGCACTCACAGTGTTGCTAACATCTCGATAATATCCTGATTTTACCTCGAAATCATGATGTTTTGGCATAGCCGATGTTTGCTGATTTTCACTGATATTTTGATGGTATCTTGATTTTGCCAATGTTTGCCAATATTTACCGATATTTTCCAGATTTTTACGATTTTTTGGTTTTCCGAACCCTTGCCGATTTTATACCAATGCCAATGTTTGCAACATCCTCACTTAGCTAGGGCAAAACCCCTCTTCTAGCGGAAAACCTAAAAATTCTTCTCTTCTTTTAGAACCAAATAAAATGAGACAACCGGGACCTTTAGACCAACAGTGAGACCTCCTTCAAGTCAGGTTTTCCAAAAGTCAACTCAAGTCAATTCTTCCAAAAACAAACCAACAAGAGTCTCGGACCTCACTGCAACTTCTGAAACTCTTCCTGCAACACTTTGAAACTGCAGTAACCCTAATTTGCTCACACGTGTGGCAGAAACAACAAAATTTTGGTCCTTGCTTGACAAAAGATCCTTCCTTCCTGGCTAGGGTTTCTCTTCTTTCTTTCAACTTTGCACTTCTTTCTCCTACAAAAATTGCAGATCGAATGTCTTCTTGATGATAATCTTCGCAAGAGGTTGAAGTCTTCTCTTATATATTGTCTTCAAGTGTGGACAAAGTCACCTTCATGAGGCTGAGTAGATAGTTGAAGGAGCCGAATTGGTGGAGTGATAAGTGACACCTTTTACATAAAAATAATTTTCTTCCTTGATACGATGAGCCCAAGAAGGGTCTAGTACATAATGACAAGGACAAAGACTCATGACATGAACACTAGAAGCACTCAATAGGTGCTTTGACCTAGAAACAAAATAAATAAAGCATGAAACCCATGCTTATAAATAATTTTTCTTTGACAATAATTTTTCTTTTTCTTTTCTTTTGACAAATACATGAGAATTACAACAATTATGAAGATTGATACTAGTTACATTTCTGACAACAAGGAGGCTAGAGAGTGTGGGCACAAAGTTTGGGGGTTGTAATTTCGGATCCACAGGCTCTTGATGTCAGATCTGCAGATCCACTTTTCTGAAATGGATACAGATATGGATCCACCCAGATCCATGTAGGATCCTCCACGTAAATGGATTCTTCAAACCCAAAAGTGTATCCCATGCTACTGAAATGAATCTTGTGCCAGCTAGCCCTCACACAGTGTTTCCCAAGCAAATAAAATTAAGAGTTTTTGGTTTATTTTTTATTTCTTTAAGGATATTTCCCACCTATTTAAAACCACGAAAAGCAAATACTCTATTTAGATTTTTAATTAGATTACTTATTAATAACATGTAGGTTGTATAGTCGTATAAGTTATTAACTACCTATAAGTTGTATATCACATTATAATGCTAGTAGGAAAAGTATTGAACATCAAAATTTTAATTTTCAATTTTTGATTACGCTAGTAGGAAAGCTTTGAGACAATACATAGATAATCATATATAATGTACAAGGGATGGTTGTGTCATTATTAATTTAATTAGATCAATTCCATCCAACTCTAGACGAAGAGTCCTCTTAGAACAATATGATACATAGACTATAATATATTCTCAAATAGTGTACAATATTTATTTACCATTGTAAATAGATGGGAATTTTTAGATTTTGAGGCAAATTTCAGGGAAGATGACAGGTTGATCATGATGTAGAGTTGAAACTTGAAATATTCAAATGATGAACATGTAGACCCATTTTGGACATTAGCCCTACTTCACATCATCATATCAATAGAATGATCATTGATGAGACACTTAGTTTTGTATTTACAATTATCCTTGTTGTATAAAGCATGACGCATCATGATTTTAGTGTTCAGATTTATAAGTTATCTAATGATTTCAGTCCTATTGTTGTGATACATGAATGGTTTTGATTTTTAAATTTGAATATGATTTTTAAAATTAGAAAAGTATTATTGTATATTTTGTACGTTGTGTTTCCCTATCATATTCGGATCCTAGCTTTACAAAATATGTTGGATCTATATCAGGATCCGAATCTGAATTCGTATCTGTTTTTGACATTTTGTTTCCTGGTAACTTATTCGGGGGGCCTCTTGCATGTAAAGGGTTTGAGTCCTGCTGAAAAAGTAATGAAATATCCCCAGATGTCATAATAAATGGAACAACAGAAGATGAAGCGCTCCTTCGAATCAGTCTTTCAGAGATGACATAGCTGGTAGATCTTGTCTAAGTGGTCTAGTTGGTGGTCCGTCTCAATCCATAGTTGATGGGAGCCAACTCTGAATTGTTCTAAGCAAATCTGGAGGGCACACAACCAATGGTAAAATGTGTAATGGGGACAAACAATGAGTCCTTCCCTCATCATCATGAAGTGCTCAACATAGAAGGCCATCTACAGATGTAACCCACCCTGAGGGTGTATACATTTCCTGTAGGTATCCTCATGAATGATTGTATCCATCTCCTATTATACTCACAAATGGTTGTATTCATCTCCTAGTTAGTAGGTAAGAGGTAGCTTAGTGCAGATAAGAAATATCTAATTGGAGGAAGCTGGTCCAACATAATGCCAACTAAAGTAATGAGATTTGAGATTTTAGTGTACTAACATTGGTACCAAGCTGCTACAATGGACTCTGATTAATGATAGGCCAACTATGGATATTTGTCACACCCCTGCATTGTATTAGCAAAACTCTGAACAGTGGAGAAGTGAGACGAGACTGAACATTGCCTCAAGGTGGAAGGAGTGAGTGCCAAAATCTTTGAGGATGATGGGTTGGGGAACTGTCTATTTGCATGATAGAAAGTGGTGGAGGATGGTTTGTGCTATCTCTAATTAGGACTAATTATACTCTAGTAAACCAGGTCCCCAAACCTCAAAGCCATATAGAACTATAGGTTGAACAAGAGTGTCCATGAGTAACATCTTGGATAATATGTCCTGAAAGTGGTTTTGAAAATATCGTCTTTCAAGAAGGGCCAAGGACCCATATCCCTTAATTTAGGGCTGAAGTGCATATGACAAACTGAAGTCAGGACCTGCGAATGCCGAATAGAACCTGGGTGTTGGTGATCTTGATCTCTTCACCTTTGAAAAAGAAGTGGTGATCATAATGAATCTTCTTCGGTTCATTGAAGATCATGACCTTGGTTTTACTTAGATTTACTGTCATTTGACGAAGATCATAGAAAAGGCTAGGGCAGCTAGCTATTGCAACAACTTGTCCGAGGATGAGGCTAGACGGATCACATCATTTGTAAACAAAAAGATAGAAATTAAGACCTTGTATAAAAGGAAACCATCACCATTGTGGATATGTTCAAACAAGGAGTCTAGCTTGTCAATGTAGATCCCAAAAAATGTGGGACAAGGGGAAATCCTATTTCACCCCAATAATATTTCGGATGACAAATGACAAATACAAATGACAAATGACAAATGATGTTTGGGAGGTAGTGCTTCAGCCAAAAGGTAGATCACTTATAGGTTCCAGATGGATCTACAAGATCAAGTACGCTGCAGATGTCAGTGTAGAGAAGTACAAGGCCAGATTTGTGGCAAAGAGGTATGCACAGAAGGAGGGATAGACTATGAGGAGACCTTTGCTTTAGTTGCCAGAGTTTCCTTCACTCTAGTTGCCAGATATACCTCTATCAGATTCGTTATATCCCTAGCAGCGCAGTTAGGATGGGAGATTCACCAGATGGACGTCAAGGCAACATTCTTGAATGGGGTGACAGAGGAAGAGGTGTATATAGAGCAGCCTGAAGGCTTCAAAACTCATGAGAAGCACACTCATGTATGTAGATTGAATAAAGCCCTATATGGGCTCAAACAGGCACCCAGGGTGTGGTATGGTTGGATTGACAATTATGTGCAGCAGTTGGGATTCATCAAGAGTGATGCAGATCCCAATCTCTACTATTTGATGGTGGAGAATGAGCCTCTCATTCTAGTTTTGTATGTAGATGACCTGTTCCTTGACATGATCATCAAGGCTCATAAATGACTGCAAAAGAAACCTTGAAGCAGAATTCGACATGAAGGATATGGGGTTGATAAACTATTTTCTAGGATTGGAAGTATGGTAGAAGAATGGGGAGATCTTCCTTGGGGCAAGGGAGATATGCTACAAATATTTTTAAGATGTTTAGGATGCAGGATTAGCGACCCATGATGATGCCCATGATCACCAATTGGAAGAAGATAGATGCATTAGGGGACAAGCAAGTCGACCCCACCTTGTACAGATTGCTTATTGTGTCACTCATGTTTCTGGTTAACACTAGGCCAGGCATTTGTTTCACTATCAATACCATTAGTCAATTCATGGTAGAACCTAAAAGGGTACATTAGGCAGTAACTAGACACATTCTTAGAGATGTGTGTGGAACAATCAGATTTGGGTTGAAATAGACTCGAGGAGATGACATCAGATTATGCAGATTCACAGATGCAGATTGGGCAGGTAGTTCAATGGACATGTGTTGGACACCTAATCCTCTAAGGGTTGGTGTGGAAGCTGATCAACCAAAAGGAAGTCCAAGAGACCTTGGGATGTGGAACCCAATGGTCACACCGTGTACTATAAATGTATATCATTTGTTAATAATAAATGTACTCTCATGTTTATCTTTCATATTCTGTTGCTTCCATGTGTGTGTTCAACATGGTATCAGAGCGGGCGATATCCTGCCCTGCTCATATTTGAGCCACTTGTTTTATGGCCTTTCTGTGCAGGTCAGTTCTGCATTTCATGAATGTTTTCTTAGCTTAATTCTAGCTGCAATCTCTGCCCACAAATCATTGGACATGTTTCTCTTAATTTTTCTGAGCAAATCAAGTCTGTCTATCTACGCATTTTAGAACTATACCTATCAAATTTCTGCCCATGCATTACTCTGCCACACTACATCTAACCATTAATATCCTCTAACGCTGACATAAAATATCATTGCTGCTCGCCAAGGATTTGAAGAGTCGATTCATATTCCCTTGAATAGTGTTGGCATGTGCTGCATATAGTTTTGAAAACCAATTCAAAATCGCTCTGTGCCATTTCTGTCCTACCATTCTGAATCTGCTCAACTGTTTCTCTGTAGTAATCTGCTAAAAAAAATATAACGCCATTATTTTCAGCTATTCAGCGCTGACACAACATGAACGTTACATTGATAGAGATTTTGAGGAGCAACATCAACTTAGCACTTGACCCGGGCAGATATGTGTCTATGGCGAAGAAATAGCTAATGAATTGCACTTTCTTTATCATCCCTCTTCTTCTGCGAATGGTAATCAAATTATTCCAGGCTTCTACATAGTAGATGGGAGAAGTGGCATATTCGATCCGTATCAGAGCTGCGCAGTGGTTAGTGGTGAACTGGAGCCCATGTGGGAGTTGGATATGTTGTTTTTCAATATGAAATGGTACACCCTAGTGAGACCAGACTGAATGTAGTGCTACGACAATTTCCAAGCTTCCGAAAAATACACTTGGATTCTCAAGAGCTTATGGAATATGCTCAGCGTTGGTGGATTCTTGAAGGCGTTTTTTGACTGTGTGTTTATTCAGCGAGAAACTCCATAGCCATCCAGAAAAGGAATGTCGACTACAACATGAATGACAATGCCTTACCAACGGACACTTGAAATTTATTCTGCGTTTTTCTGAGATCAACAATTGTTTGTTGCTATCCATGGATACTCAGAAGGCCAGATGCCCAGAAGCCAATTTCCATGGACGTGCTGAGACGATCTAGAGGTCAGGCATTCGATTTTGGTCGGCCTTCGATCCGATCTGCATCGAGAGGGTGTTTCCTCACATGTCATTGTTGGGCTAACTCGAAATCCTCATCGAGACCTGTAAAGTCATATTTGCGCCTCATTTCCTCATTGCTTAGGGACTGGAAGGCCTGACTCTAGTAAACCCAACGTGAAACTTTGCGATATAGAAAAATGGGCATATTGCCATCATACCCAGAAGATGTGCAATCGTTGGGCGACTATGCTTCCTTTCGGTTGGAATTAATAGAGATTGTTTGGTGCTTATAATAGTGGTTGGTTTTGCATTACATGCTATTGCTTCTTTCATTTTGATGAATAGTATTGCGCTAATTACATTAATGGAATACGATTTTTGAAGTCTGAGATCTAGCATGGATCCTTACATCCCTAAGCTGGGCCATTGCACCAGGTTTCAAGTACTTTTTCACCCTCTGCTCTCTTTTGCTTGAGCTCTGGATGCTCCTCATTGGGCCCTGCATTGTTGGGTCTAGACTCCTCTAGATTTCGCAGCAGATGCGCAATGGGTATGCCGAATGCTTCTGAGTATGGTGCCCAAATCCTCTGATTTTGCAGATAGGGACGTGGGAATAAATCCCTCCAAAATCTGTTGTCTAGAAGCTATAATTCAAGCTTACAGAGCAACTGCTTAGCCTGGATGAAAAACCATGGACAACGTTTATGGGATATATGGTTGGAAGGGAAAGAGGTGTGTTGGTGTGTTTACAATTCCGTTAGCACTGGTGTCATCCAAACCTTGTTTGCTGCATTTATTTTATATATGTTGAAGCCATATATATGTGTTGTGATGGGTGTTGGTTTATATGCTGCATTATTTTAATGCGTTGGTGAATGGAGCATATGTTTTAAAGGTCGTGGTATGAGTGCGTAATTCATGGTATGCTTTGCAAGTAGTATGTGGTATGGTGGCTCTTCTCTTTGCATTGACAACTTGACTCGTATGACAAATGGCAAATTATATGCGCATTGAGTTATTTTTTAAGGTTGTGTGGTATATATATGCTGATGTTTTCTCTGCTTTGAATTATATACCTTGAACTGTAAGTTGTGCTCTTTCCAAAGCTGAAATTTTCTTGGTCGATGTTAATGTTGACTTGCTCAAGGTTTTAGCGATAAAGAAAATATTTTTGACATAGTATTGTGAGTGGGTGCTGTTTCTTCATTTGTTCAAAGTTGTGATCAGTTTAAAAAAAAAGTTGTAATTTTGACAATGAAGAATATGGCTCAAATTACTGAAATATTAGAGTTCTTGAAAACTATGATACATTCGATCATGATACAATGAAAATCAGCAAGAACACTCTCTGTGATATTAAAACCTATCTGCAATATACACAAGAAAAGGTTGAATTTTTGCAGCTTGAATCTCAACTACAGCAGTGGAGTCATTATTCTGAACCTGTTTCTGTTCAGAAGATCAAAACAGACTCCCATAAACAGCAAGACAATAATGTTACAATTGATTCAGATCCACTGCCCAATAAAGCAGCAAAATTGCATGCACAAGCAAAAATTCAGTTTGCACTTCCCATGTCAGTCATCAGACCTTGGGAAGAGCTTGTCCACAACAAGCATAGAACTGGTCTTGGATATGGCAAGGATGTGTCCTTTCATATTCCAGATTACTCCAAACCAATCCAATTTCAAAGTGCTGGATTTCTTCAAGACGGTTCATCCTCACCTGCTCCTCATGACAGTTCACCTTCAGCTGTTCCAGATTCTACCCCTCTTCCACAACAACAGATTGTGAAATGCCAACACTATGACTGAGTTGGCCATTTGAAAGATCATTGTTTTGATCTTCATCCATGTAAGCACTGTCATAAAACTAGTCATTCTTCAAACAGATGCTTCAAAAACAAACGTCCTGCAAGAAGAAAGATTCATCTAGGATGGATCGCTTCTTGGCAATGGGCATCAACAGCCAAGAAGATATTCCAAACACATGTTAGAACTTGTTCCAGAATATTGAACAGTTTTGCAGTTGAGTTTTCTCCATCTTCTCACCTTGTATCTGACAGGGGGGGAAATGATGGTCATCTACAAGCTTCAAAGCCACATCAAGCGAGCCTGAGCCACAACCTGCCACACCAGTTTCAGAGTTGTAGCTAGAGACACAGATGTCCGTGAACATGCCTTCAGTAGGCAATCTGGAACACTTCCTCTAGCAGAAGACTTCAACTTCTTGCCAGCTTTGGAAGAGTTCCGGGAACAAAATTAAGAACACTTTCTCTAGCAGAAGACTCCAGCTTCTTGCCAGTTTTGGAAGAGTTCCAGGAATTGCATTAAGCATTCCAGAGTTGTTGGTCATCCTTAAACCATCACAGGTTGAGACTTCTCTTTTCAGGTTGAAGTTTTACCTTTTATGCGGGGTGAGACCTCCCTTTATTGGTTGAAGGTTTTCCTCTTTAAAACAATAGGATCACTTCCTCTAGCAGAAGACTTCAGCTTCTTGCCAGTTTTGGAAGAGTTCCGGGAACTGCACTAAGCGTTCCAGTGTTGGTGGCCATCCTTAAACCACCACCCTATTATACCAACGTTTCAGAGAGCACATTCAGCCTAGTGTTGCCATGCATATTTGGACTCATACATAACCCTTCGGATTAAGGGGGGAATGTTGGACACCTAATCCTAAATGGGTTAGTTTGGAAGTCGAATGGACAAAAGGAGTCCAAGAGACCTTGGGATGTGAATCCCAACGGTCACCACATGTACTATAAATGTATATCAAATTGTTAATAAAATTGAAATCCATGCTTTATCTTTCCTATTCTTTCTCGCTTTCCATGTCTGTTTAACAAGCACCAACCTTGAATTTAGGAGCACCAACTCCAAGGACACCAATACTTCCAATTCTTAGGCACCAACCCCAAAGGGATCTGACCCTTATAGTTTTACTTTGTCAAGAAATGTTTGATTGTATTATACCGCTTCTGAGGACCTATTTACCAAACCATGTCCTTGTAGTCTTTGTAATAGGTCATAGTTTGCAATATGGCTTCACTTCGGGTCCGAGCCTTCCAAGATGAATCTATTCAAAATATTTGTCCTCCTACTCTGTCTTGGGCTTCCTTCTTCGCTCGGCCTTCATCTTCTACTAGACCTATCGCATCTGCTAAACCCTCGGCTTCCTCTGTTTCTTCAAGTTCACGAGTTGTGAACTTTCCTTGTTCTCTGCTTTTGATGCCCGAGATCGATGCTTGAGATGAAGGCATTTATCTTGTGTTTATACGAGTTTCACTAATACCTAAAGGAAATGTTCATTGGAAGGAGGCCGACTTGTATATTAAACTATATCTAACAATATTTCATCCATTTATATCGTAGACTTGATTAATCATGGAAACCACATAAAAGAGACTATACCCATGATGTCCCTTAAGAAACCAATTTCCTGGCTATGTAGAAATTGTGTTTAAGACATTAATTTTATTTATGCATGTCACTTATTTGTATAATGTATCCTCATATGAAGGGCTTGAAGGACCTGACTTTTAACCCTTAATAATTAGCTGACATGAAAATCTCATAATGTCATGTGATGTTGAATATGAATGCTATGTGAAGTATGCCTTGAGAAGTTAAAGATAATATGATGTGTTTGACAGGAACTATTGTCTGTAACACACAAGAAATATAGGGGTAGGAACTTTAGATATAGGAGCTCTCTTTTAAGGAAGTTTAACTTCATTCACATAAGTAAACAAAGACTTATAGCTTCATTACCATATTTAAAGAAAGGAAGAAACATGATGATGCATAATTGAGAAATTACAAAATCATACCCAACAATGTGTGGGAAACTTTTGATTATTTCATTAATCATCAATTTATCAAGAATACAACAACATAGTCTCCAGGTTCTTCAAAATTCAGACCTTTTTCCTATAATTTTGCCTCTTTTTATACATCATGGGACAGTTGGTAACTACCAAAACTATCAAATTTCTTAACTACCTCCTAACTCCATAAAGTAAAGTTGATTACAAATTATTAAATTGGAAGGTAAAAGACACCTCATTCTTCTCACAAAAACAAAATAACAAGAAGTAACAAAAATTAGAGTATGATTGGTGATTCTGGATTTTAGACCTCTGTGGCTTATTTCTTCTGACTTAGTTACCGGAGAATCTATAGTAAGAACCATTTTTTGCCAAAGTTTCGAATCCCAACCGAGATCCATCATCAGGACCAATTGAATGCTTGATAGAAGAAGAGCTGATTTGAGAGATAAATAGTAAAGAAGGAAAATTAAGATGAAAGTCAGCTATCAATTTTTATTTTTTTTCTTTGATAAGAGGTCGGCCAGATTTCATTTATATAATTTAATTAATAATTTAATTTTTTAATACTAATTAATTAGTATTTAATAAAATTAAAAATTAATAATATAATAGGAATTATATTATTATATAAAATTGAATTATATATAATATAAATTAATAATAGTTATAATAGATACAATCTATTAACAATTTATATAATAATTTTTTAAAATATTGAATTACTAATTATTAGGTATTAATTATTATATTAAATAATAATAATTTATTATTCTTATTATAATATTATTATTCATGAATACTAATTATTAGTATACTTATTATAAATAATAATAAAATTATATCTAATTATTATATTATTAATAATAATAATTCTAATCTAGTTAATAATAATTATAATTAGTAATTATATTAATAATAATAATTCTAATTTATATAATAATAAAATTCTAAAATTATATTAATTAATTTTAATTTTATTAATAATAAAATAATAATAAATTCTAAATTATATTTAATAATTTAATTTTATTAATAATATAAGATAATTAATTAATTCTAATTATATTATAATTTAATTTTATTAATACTAATTATTAGTATTCAAAAAAAAGAAAGAAATTAAATTTAATTTAATTTAAAATAAAATAAATAAATGAAACTGGTCGACCTCTCATCAAAGAAAAAAAAATTGACAGCCGACCTTCATATTTTTTTTTGTAAGCTGAGGAGTTACCATTTTCTATTATCAAAATTGAAACCACTACAATCTTAAGGTGGTCTCAACCCGCCCCGAGGGGAAACCAGGTTTATTGACCACCTATAGTTTTTGACTGCTGACCAAAAATAAAAGGTTTTCAAGCTGTCTTTCCAGGCTTTGTAAACATTCACCTTGTAACTGTTACTATTGACATATAACTGCAAATAAAAATTATCATAAATCCTATACATAGCTAAAGGAAACTAATATTTGCATTTTCTAACCACTTCAGAAAACATGCCTTTCTTCATTGATTCCCAACGTCCTCTTGTTGCTCCTTCTCCTTCTTGATCGCCAAGCCATTCCCCTCTAGCTACTACTGAATAACCTCCAGCCTCTTTTCTTGCACGAGCAGGGCGATTAGGATGTTCTTTAGCTCTTTCTTCAATTTTGGTATGCCCTGTGACAATTCAACCATTTCCAAGGCTATCTGCTCCATGGCTTTGGCCATAAGTCTTTTCATGACCCAATATAGGTGCAGGGACTATTTATACAGTGTCATTCGGCCTCGGGTATGTCCTGGATCCGGCATGAGATGCATCCAGTGCTCCATTTCTTCCTCAGACTGTGCCTAAATGGCCTCTTCCTCCCAGTGCTCAATTATCCTCCTGATTTTCGGGTTAGTCCTCTCACTGTATACTCTCTCGGCTATCCGAACCCTTGTCTCTATAGTCCTCCTTCCCCGTCTTCCTTCTGCTCCTGCGTTGGTCTCCCCGTCTTCCACTTTTCCTTCTCGACAACAGCGACCCCATCCGCTTTGCCCTTCTGCTACTCCCCCCCTCCTCTGGCCTCCCCTGCCTCGACGACCTTGCCCTCACCCCCGCCTGCCGCTCCCTTCCTCAGCTCTCGGCTCCTACTTTCGTTCATCTTCCTCTCGGCCTCTTTTTGTGGCCTTGTTTCCTGTAATTTTCTCATTTCGGCCGCGGTTATCATTCCCTAGTGCTTTCGTCTCAAATTCGGCTTCGATGTCTTCGCTCTCGCCCTCAGAAACTTCATAAACCGGTATATAGAATTGATCAGTATCCTCCTCCATTTTTCCTTTGCCTTTCATGTCCTAGTCCCCTCGCCCCTGGTTCCCATCTCCTGCCCTGCTTCTCGTCCATCTACCTGTCGCCCTGCTCCCCTCTGTTGCCATTCTTTCCTCGCTTTTCTGCTTTTTCCTGCACGTCCCTGTTCTTTCTGCTCAGCTTCCTGATCTTCCCTCTCTCCTAGCTGTATTCAGCCACTTACCACCGGTCTCTCCTGTTTCTTTGCATGCAGGTTCACTCGTCCCGCTTCGCCACCCTTTCTTCCTTATGCCTCCCCTCTTCATGCGCTTATACTCTAACTCCCTGACTTCTCTGTTGTCCCATTCCTCCGTGAAATCATTCCCCTGTCTTGTGTCTGATGTACTGACACCTCCACCATCATTCTTCTGTACCCTGCTGTCCTCCCGTCTTGATCAGGGATCCTTCTCACCGATCCATTTACCTGTGACCATCATTTCATGAAAATCGTCTGTGCTGACCTGCCTTACACACCGTCGCATATTAATTACTCTGCCTGCCACATTGCTCATCCTGATCGGGTGTCTTATCCTCGTTCTTTCATACTGTGGTTGCTTCATTATGGTCGTGGGTGATTATGTTTTTAAGTCCTTCCCAGCTGTGATCCGCTTCTAATGATGGCTAGCTCCTGTCCAAACTATTGGTCGCCTCTTTACTCCCCCAATTAGCCAAGAGGTCTGCAGCCCTGTTTCCATTGCATCTTACATGATTAATTATTTTGTAATTGATTCTATTTAGCAATACTGCTATATCTTGAATCATGCCCATTGTGCTCCAGCTTTTTGCAACTTTCTCCCAGCTCTTTCCATCCTTTAGTTTTCGCAGCATCCTTATCATAATTGCGAATCCCCTTCAATCTCCAGGTTCATATATCTATTCCTAACTGCTATTCTCAGACCTTGGTGAACCGCCCAGAGTTCCACTTCATTGTTCATCATCTCGCCTCCCCATTCCGTGAAGGCCCACCTTGTTTTTCCTTTACCATCTCTAAAGATACCACCTAGGCCTGCTAGACGAGGGTTACCCTTCGACGCTCCGTCAAAGTTCAGTTTTATGAAATGCTCTCCAGGATATCTGAATTGGTTGGGGCTTTGAGCTTGAGGGTTAATTTTCTTCTCTTTTCTGGGGTAGATCATGCTGAATTCCATATTTAGTTCAGAAGCTATTCTTCCTTCTTCTTGGCTCATTTTCCAGTGTTCCTCTTCCCATGTCTCTGATAGAACAGTTTCCTTGATCGATTTTCTCACCTCCTCCCAAGTTCTTTCAGGTTGATTGCTTTGACCCCTGAAAATCCTCCTGTTACATTCTTTCCAGAGGAACCAGATCACAAAACCTACCGATAAGTTTCAGATTCTTCTTACTACTTTGCTGTGAAATTGTCCTTTACCCCATTGCATTATGGTGTTCTGAATGCTACTTGGGTCTATCATTTTCCTCCCGAAGAGCGATCTGATATTTTGCCATACGCTTCTTGCATAAGGGCATTTATTTAAAAGGTGCTCCTAATTTTCCTCTTCGCTGCTGCATAGGCTGCATCTCGATGGCCCATAATATGCTCTCTTCTGGATTTTATCCCAAGTTAGAATCCATCCTTTACTGACCAACCATGCGAATATTGTGATTTTCGGCCACCATTTTCCTTCCCAAATTATTCTCCAGTCCATAGCACCATCTTCCCTTTCTTGTTTTGTTGTCAAGTAGTAGGCTTCCTTCACGGTAAAAGTCCCTTTCATTGATCTTCCCCACCTAAGGATGTCCATTCCTGGTCTAGTTTTAATCTTTCTCAATTCTACTTCTTTAGTGTAGTTTTTCTCCATCTCTTGATTTATGTTTTCAAACCATTCCTCTGGTTTCCTCCACGTCCTCCATATTCCACTATTCTCTTCATTTTTCCAGTAGTCTCTAACGTACTCCATACCTGCCATCTTCGCTTTCTGTTGAATTTCTTGTAGGGTTTGTATCTCTGCCATTTGTCTTTCTGCTGCCACCCATCCTCCCAAAATTTGGCATTGCTTCCTTCACGAATCTCCCAGAAAGCATGTTTATTGACCACATCTCTGTTCTGACTTGCTAATTCCCATATAGAGGACCCTTTTGGTACTTCTTCAATTCTTATTTTACCTGCTGTTGATTCCGACATATTATATTTTAGTTCCCATGTTTTTTTCCAAACATCCTTTCCTCCTTGTAACCATCTCCACCATAATTTGGTGCCTAAAATCTTGTTTAGCATTTCAGGATCTCTTATACCCAAACCTCCTTCCTCCTTTCTTTTGACCAGGTTTTTCCATGAGACTAAGGCCCATTTCCTTTGTTGTTTAGGTCCTCCCCAAACAAACTTTCCAAATATTTCTTTCAATTTTGTGCGCACTCCTTTGGATGTTGCTCTGATGGACAAAGGGTAGATAGGGATCGATTGCAAGACAGACTTTAACAAGACAATTCGACTGGCTATGTTCAAAGACCTAAATGACCATCTTGTCAGGCGCTTCTTTATTTTATCTATGACATCCTGCCAATTTTTCATCCGAGTGGGGTGTATGTCCAACTGGTTCCCTAAATACTTGGTAGGGAGGTCCCCATGTCTGAAGCCCAAAGTTCTAGTTACATGAGCTTTGATGGCCTCAGGGGTGTTAAAAATAAATGTACAGGATTTTTCCTGATTAACCACCATTCCTTACCTCTTTTATAGTGACTTCTCCGAATAACATTATATCATCAACAAATTTTTGATGCGTTATTGCCAGATTGTTTCCCCAGGGTTTGAAGCCTTTAATTCTCTTTTCCCTGAGCTCTCTTTTGATGACTCTTCCAAGCCCTTCAGCTACCAGTATGAAAAGAAAGGGAGAAATAGGGTCTCCTTGTCTTATACCCCTTGCTGCATTAAAAGTATTCGTTGGGATACCATTTACCAGAATTGAGAAGATGGGGTGTTACACAGTAATTTGTCACCGTTGGTCACCGTCCCTGTTACCCTTGTTTTCGTACATTGGAGGACACATTTATGGACCTGTGACCAGTGACACAACTTAAAAACACTTGCATTAGATTCCCCTGAGTATGAACTTCAAATTCCCTGAAGACACCTTTCGCAGATTATCCCTAAAAAGTGCCCTTTTTGCATTAGCACGGGTTTACAGTGTCTTACCCTCGCCAATGACTCAGTTCCTCAAAAGCGGGCGCGTCCATGGACGCTCTGTCATAGAGCAAAGCCCGTGCCACCTAAATTTGGTTATGATTTTTAGCCAGCGTGCACTCATGTGTTTTTTCCTCTTTGTTCATGGATTTCTCTGAGGGAAAAATCCTCATGGAAGTGGTCGAGTGTCGTCTTTTTATCCATGACAACCAAGTTGAGTGGCTATTCAGGGATAATGCTAAATCTTCAGTAGGTGTCCTGATACAATGCATACTCCTTCCTCCTCCATCTATAAATGACTGTCCCCCTGCATTAAACCAACTAGTTTTGCTAGAGCTATTGTGAGTGCTGAGATAATGCTGGAGTGATAGTGAGAATTGAGAAGTATAGAGTGGTTATGCTGCCAAAATATTGAGAGAGAAGAGGTCACTTTGCAAGGCGTATTTAGCTGCTTTCCCAGTCAGAGGAGGTTCAACGTCTGAACCTTTGGTTGTAATATTTCTCTGTTTTTTACTCATTAATAGACGACTATCATTATGGTTCCACTCATGTGTCTTTTAATGGTATTTGAGTTATATCTTTTCTGACCGATATATAATTGCATATACTAGATTTTACGCTTGTGTTTGTATCGTTCTTTGCGTGTGCAGGTGTCCATTCACGAGAGCGTGGGGATTGTGACCAGCCAGAGTGAAGGAACGGGAGCGGCGATTCTTCTACAACTACTAGCATTGGATTCCAAGTAGACCATCATGATAGATCTCTGATTTATGCAATTAGGAACCTGCATGTTAGCGTTGTGTGATTGTTGCTAGACCCGTGTTGGGCTAGTGGGGTCGCCTCTGTCCGCAGAGGGGATTTACCAGTTCAACAATTTGGCGACTCCACTGGGGAGCTGCTTGTTGTTTGTTTTTGTCTTGTTTGATTTGTAAACTGTAGACGGAGCTTGAAGCATGGCCAGATAGCCTTCGAAACACTATTTCTATGCAGTAGTGAAGTAGATCAATGCCACTTCAGTCAATCTACGGTTTAGTTTACAAACTGAACAATTTCAACCTTGCCTTGCATGTCCATTTTTCTCTTGTTTACTGGTTTGAATAGCTCTCTGGGTTGAAGTTCTTGTTGTTTCTTGCTTGCTAGCCTTTCCAGACACTGTAAACCAAGCTTGGAACTTCCTATTTTTTTTTTTCCTGGCAAACTTGATTAGCGCGGTTTTTATTCTGACATTCCCGCTGGTTGGCGCATGTTGCTCTTAGACAACCCGCGCCAATCTCTGTATAATGCAAGTTCCATTCTGATAGTCGCGCCAGACTTGTTAATTTTCTCCATTAGCTTGTTTGTCAGCCTTTTAAGCTTGGATCTGTGTCTTTTTGCATCTTTTACACCTCCTGGAAGTTTGTTGGACTGTTATCTGACTGGTTTTTCTCTTCATCCTTCAGTTGTTCACCTTTTTATATCGATTTAATATCTTAGCCTTTGTGGCTTTGCATGTCGAGCCTTCTCTCGGATTTATGGTTTGCTGATCCAGTTGGTTTATTAGTTGTTTTCCACATCCCTTAGGTAGTTGTATAAGTTTTGCATCATATGCTGCAAGTAACTCACTTTTAGCTTGTTTATTTCTTGCCTGACTTCATTGGGACTTAGATTACATAGTTTTTTGAAGATCTTGGTGTTTTCTTTTCTTTGATAGGTCATTTTTCATGTTTCAGAACTGGTCCTAGATTCCTTTGAGTGGATTATCTGTTTAGTGTATATCTCTTGAAATTTGTTAAGTGCATCACACTATTTTCAAAGAAAAGAAAAAACAAAAAGATTTTTTCTTTTTATTAATTAGCATTTTGTGTTAATTTTTTCTTTTAAAAAAGAAAAAGAAAAAGATTTTCCTTTCTTGTTATTAGCTGCATTAGGATTTTTGTGATCGTTTTGTTTGTATTAAAATCTCAACTCTTCTGTAGCTAGAATTCATTCAACGAAATGATACAATTTTCGCATATAGTTGCATTTAGGGAATTTTAAGGGACCACATACGGTAAGACCGAAAACTGAAACTTAATCAAAGATAAACCGTAAAATGAATTCAATGAACCTAACAACGCATTGAAACATAACGCTCACATTCTAGAGGTCTAGGTTAGAGACGTGTTCCGGCGTCTTTAAACCTGGTAGTTTGTCGTTGAGTGGTTGGGTGATTCCTCCACAATGAAATGGTAGATACCAGTACGGATTGTGCTCCCACGTACCGTCGAGTATATATTGGGAGACCCCTATAGGCTTGCAACTTTTGATCCATAGGAAGCCGAGTCTGCCGCCCTACAAACCGTAATGCACTGAACACAACATTCGAGAAGATTGATTGCAGTACGTGAAGTCCTTGGTGTTCATCTGATTGCCAAGGTGTATATAGACGTTTTATAGATTGTTTGGCAAACCTTTTACCTAGTTCTCCAAAGTAGTCACTTTTGATCCTTTTCAGACTCTCTAAAAGAAAAGGTGTAAGTGAGCAGCTTGTCACTTCGTGCTCATTAAACAATCGAAGGAGACTAGAGTCATATTTTCGTCCTTTTCTCGACTATTTAAAAATGAAAAGGTCAAGTTAAGTGTCTTAAAATCTATTTGACCACGATCACATAACCCGGTTAAATTTTGTTTGGGTTAGTCTGCGTAGGGACTGGTTTCGCTAGATTCCCTAGGATTTTTTGAAGTTTCATCCTGGCGGAACTACCAATCTCATCTTCCGAGAGTCTGGTTGTGAGTCAAATTCTCCCTATTGTTCCAAGCATACAACCGATTAGCTCTCGTGCTCCAAGCGACGAGGATTACCAATTTTATATGAACCCCATTTGGGAACCTTCTCAAAACGGTATTCCTTTTTGGGAGTATATTTCTCCTCGGAAACCTTTTCCTGCTGATATGGAAAATCCATCACCTACTACCACTGATGAATCCGGCGTGCCAGGGGACGAGATTCCTAGCACAATGGAGTCTACACATGTTAGTAGGACTGCTACTACTGGGGGACTGCCTCTTGGTTATAGAGCATTGCGTGATTTTATATCATCTCCTTTTCCGACCTCTATTTGGTCACCACTCGTCTTTTCCAATACAGAGCCTTCGACTCCACCACCTCGCAGTACAACCGTTACCTCGGTGACAACCCCACCACTTATATCTGTGGCTTCTTCGACCCCTATTTTTAGCCGACCTTCGTCCTCTTTATTTGCAGGCTTTGATCCTACATCTAATGTCTCTCTTGGGGGGCAATATGACCAATATCTACCCCCCCTTGGTACTAGGACAAGTCAGCTGTCAGTCGGAGAGATTTCAGTTTCGCTAACCATAGATTGGGGATCTACCTCTTACCATGGTGGTCAAGCGTCGTATGCTCAACCTGAACAACCACACCAGCAAAATCTACAAGGACAATCCTTCCAAGGAAATCCTTTTGCTTCTAGTGGTCCCTTTTTTACTCCTCATACACAACCTACTGGTAATCCAAGCCAACCTTCCACTCAACAAGTTCAACCTGGTCTCCAGCAATGTTCCCATACTGGACAAACTGGTCAATCATTTGTTAATCTGAATCAGCCTAACGTCCAGTATACCCAAGTTTCCGGCCAAGCTACCCAAACAATTGGTCAACCAACTGTCCAATATACTCAGTCTTCTGGACAACCTGGTCACCCTCACACACAGCCATCTGGCACGATAGGCCAACCCTCTGCTGCACAACAGCAACCTCAGTATCAGCAGGCAGGTCAACCTCAGTATCAGCAGGTAGGCCAACCTCAGTATCAACAGGTAGCTCAACCCCAATACCAGTAGGGTTATCCTTCTACCCAGATAGCCCACGGTTATCCATCTACTGGCGCTGCTCAACCTAGCACCTGGACCCAAGTTGGATCCCAAAATCCATCTGGTTCTCAAATTCAGGCTGGAGGTCAATCTCAAACGTTTTATCAAACTCAGCCTGGGTCTCAAACCCAATTTGGGGTTCCACCACACTAAAGTTACCAGCAACCTCAAGGCCAACCTTTGTTTGCTCCTTATCAAAATTATAAACAGCCACATGCTACTTCTGCAGCATCGTTTGGTAATCCATACGCTGGGGGGCAAAACATAAACCCCTACGGCCAGCACACTATGGGGGCAAATCCGTCAGGACAAGGCCCTTGGGGGCCACCACCACCTGGTTGGAACCCGGGTGTCCCATCATTCCAGCAGCCTCAGATGTCATTTAATCCTCAGTTACCATTTTTAGCGACTTTAGAATTACCGGATGTGTCCAAACTGACTAATGATCATATCCTTCATAATCCTTATTGGCCTTCGGTTCCCACCAAAATTCCTGGTGATTGCCCGAAATTCGATGGTAAAGCTAATGAAGATCCACAAGCTCATGTCATGACTTATCATCTATGGTGCTCATCTAATTCATGGCTTGATGATTCAATTCGGCTTCGCCTCTTTCAAAGGACTCTCACTGGCTCCGCCGCTAAATGGTATATTGAGCTAAATCGCGGATCCTTTCAGGATTTCAACTTGTTGGCTAGGCATTCCTCACACATTTTCAGTTGCCCATTCGTTATGAAATGGGCACGCACCTCCTCACGTCCTTACGACAATCAACCACTACGCATATCTCTGATCACATTCATGAATGGAGACGGCGTAGACGTATGATTAAATTTTGGATTCCTGACCAGCTTCTTACGGATTGGTTCACGACTTCGTTCGTCCCTCCAATAGCTCGGGACATTGCTATGGGAGCGTGTATTACTGAAGAGCAAGCTATCGCACGTGCTCAATACCTTGACTTAGTTTATTCTCAGTATGGTACATTAAATTATTATTTTCCTGATGCCCCTAGACCTGGAACATCCAAAGCCCCGCCAACACCTACAGTTGACGGCATTATCGGGTCTGTGAGTTCATCCTCCAAGAAAAATTCCGCAAACCCTGGGAAGCAGAAATCAAATGCTCCAAATGAAAACACTTCCCAGGTTATACCTCCTTCTAAATCTACCTCTGAGGTTAATGCCGTTCAGTCAACAAAGACAGACAAAACCTCGAAATCAAAAAAGAAAGAGAAAGGGAAAAATAAGTCGGAACAACCTAAGTAGGAACAACCTAAACCTCAATCTGAGGAGAGTGCCAAATGCAAACCCAAGTATCCTTGTCTTATCTGTGATGAGGATCACTATACCAAGGCCTCCCTCGGCGGTCTGAAGTTAGTCGTTTGTTGAAAGGCGCTCCTGGGGTCCCTGCGGTGCTTAAAGAACCCTTTCCTTCACAGCAAACTCAAATGGTCGCTGACCCCTCTCGACCTCCCTCTTCCTTCGATTCCCAAGTGTTTATGGCAGGTACGGTCCCTGTTAATATTAGTACTCGAACAAAAGATTATCCGTCTGCCGGTAAGGAGCCTGAGGTCACCCCCAGTGCTCCTCCGTTCAGCTCAAACCCTCTCCACATCGAGAGACCTAGAACTGAAGTGCCTATTCGACCCCCTCCAAAAGGAGTACTCCGGAAATCTTCTTACAACCCAAATGGCCATGCTGCTCAGCACTATAATATCGTTGAGGATTTAGCCCAGACTCCGTCGGCTATGTCCTCTTTAGAAGTTCTCCAGAGCTGCCCCTCTCAGAGGAAGTCCTTTCTATCCGCTATCGGCGGCATAGATCCGGCAGACTCGGATTTGATTACGTTCGACTTAGACCTCCATACTCAAAGGCTGCCTCCCCAAATTGCCTTTCTCATAAAGGTTGTTATTGATAAGAAAACTATCCATCGTACAGACATTGATGAAGGTGCTTCAACTTGCATCATGTCTGTGGCCTGTTGGAAAGCTATTGGTTCTCCAACGTTGAGTCAGTCTCCCACAACCTTGGAAGCTTTTGATGGAAGAGCATCCATCCTTATGGTATTCTCCCATGCTTACCCATTTCTTTGGAAGGAAAAACGGTCGAGATGGAAGTTGAAGTCGTTGACGCTACTCTCACCTACAACCTCCTTCTTGGATGCAGCTGGATTTACGTGATGCAAGCTGTTGCTTCATCTTACTTTCGTATCATTCACTTCCCTCACCAAGGGAAGATTATTACGTGTTGGCATTATGGTTCTGGTATGATTTCAGATGTTGTACTTGATGGCAACACCCATTGCATGGCTCTCATTTTGATAAAAATAAAGAAGTACGCAGGAGAACAGTTCAGGAGGTGCGTACCCGCAGATATGCCATGCAGGGACCGTGTCCAAATACGCGGATTACCCATCCATGAGGTGCGTACCCCAGTGCACACATTCCAAGGCAGTTAAGCACCCACACGTGGGGTTTCTCATGGTATTAGCCAACAGTATTGGGTTATCATGGTTTTGGTTCGTGGTATTGTTTATTTTATTATTATTATTGAGCCCCATGATCCTTGATTTGAGGAAGAGCTTGCCTATATAAAGCAAAGGAGATCATTTGGCTTGTGCATCTTTTGTGTGATTGAATATCTTAAGATCTGATTTATTGGGTTCTTGGTCTTAAAAGATTGATCTATAAAGGAGAAGTTAGAAGCGAATCTGCGAAGGGTAATCTCTTGAGCGCGAGTTCAGATCTGAGCATCTGACTTTATTTCAGCCCTTGGTTGAGGTACGCAGAGGCGCCGAAGGCTCAGTGCGTGGGTACGCAAAGGCGCCGAAGGCTTACTGCGTGGGTACGCAGGAGCGCCGAAGGTTTACTGCGTGGGTACGCAGGAGCGCCGAAGGTTCAGTGCGTGGGTGCGCAGGGGCGGCAAAGGTTCAGTGCGTGGGTACGCAGGGAGACTGTGGTTCAGGTGCGTGCTTTCTGTAGCAGCACGCGGCGTGATTATTCTCTTGGGTGCGTACCTACTGTGAAAGTACGAGGCGTGATAGTGCAATTGGGTGCGTAATATACGCAGATCAGTGAAAGGAGAAGTGCGTGGCCACACAGTTCAGCAGAAGAAGATCTGCGGGTATACGCAGTGAGACAGAGAGTGAAGTGCGTAGCAACGCAGGCCAGTATAAAGAAAGTTGCGTATCTGATTTAAGATCTTCTGTTGGTTGAATTTTTTCTGTTGATAAGATGTTCTGGTTTCTGTTCTGTTGATCTGGTTACTACAGCTGTCTGTATAAGTTTACATGTACTTGATGTATATGGATCCAATTTGAAAATTTATGAAAAGTGGTCCTTGAAAAGAAGTAGGGGGTTGTAGCTCCCTTCTAGGAGAGACTGGAAAACGAGAGAGTTGTAGCTCTCTGCAGGTTGCAGCTGCGTACTGGTAAAGGACTGCACCAGTACAAAACCATTGTAAAAGGAGTTTCTAATTTGAAAGAAGATAGAGACATATTGCAGCAGGTGGTTTTCACCCACATTGGGTTTCCACCTTATATCTGGTGTTCTTTGATGTGACTGTCTGATTTTCTTGTTCATGCTCATTATTTATGGTATTGGTATGCAAAAATAATTCAAAGTATCAATAAGAAAGATTTGGTAAAAGAATTAGATAATACTGATTCACCCCCCCTCTCAGTATTATTGTCAACAATTGGTATCAGAGAAGGTCCTTCTAAAGAAGCTTGATCGCTTGAAGGAAGATCTTTTCATCATGAGCAACTACGAGAAGGAAGCATCTATCAGGCCACTGGTTTTTGATGGGACAAACTTCAATTATTGGAAGGTAAGAGTTACTGCCTATCTTCAATCTCTTGGTACAGAAGTTTGGAACATTGTTGAGACATGCTATGCTTTTCCTTCAACTACTCCTACAGATGCA
The DNA here is from genome assembly GCA_000404065.3 of Pinus taeda. NCBI lineage: Eukaryota > Viridiplantae > Streptophyta > Pinopsida > Pinales > Pinaceae > Pinus > Pinus taeda. The sequence continues at coordinate 96,845 of APFE030208498.1, forward strand.
GACGAGAAGAAGAAGTATGAAACAAATGCAAAAGCAGTCAGTACCCTATTAGGATGTATATCCCAATCGGAATTCATGAAGGTAATGCACTATAAATCCGCAAAAGAGATATGGGACAAAATTGTCACGAGCTATGAAGGAGATGAACAGGTAAAGCGTGCCAAACTTCAAACTCTCAGGATTCAGTATGAGACTCTCAAGATGTATAATGATGAAAGTGTGGCTAACTATTTTCTTCGGGTAGATGAAGTTGTTAATTGTATGAAAAATTTGGGTGAAGAAATAAAAGAGGCTATTGTGGTTGAAAAGGTTCTAAGATCATTGTCCCCCAAGTTTGAATCTAAAGTATCTGCAATAGAAGAAAAAGAAAATCTACGAATTCTTACTATGTCTCAGCTACATGGAATTCTAACTGCTTATGAAATGAGAAAGGGAGGTCCATCAGATAGAAGAGAAGCTGCTTTCAAGGCGTCAGGCAAAGGAGATTATTATGAAGCAAGTCACGTACCAGAAGAAGAAGAAGAAGAATCAAATTTTGTCAGAAATCTTCAAAGGGTTTCTGGAAGGTTCAGAGGTAAGTTACCTTTTAAATGCTTTGCTTGTGGAAGAGTAGGTCATTATGCTGCAAAATGTCCTTATAAGGATAAAGGAAAGGAACCTGCTAGATGGAACAAGAAACAGGGTGCAAATAAGAAAAGCTACTACACTCATGAAGATAGTGATGGTCTATCAAATAGTGATGAAGATGAACGAGGTAATGAATATAAACTGTTAATGGCATTTGAAGATGATGATTATATGGATGCTATAGATGTGAATAACCTTTTTGAAGAAATTACTAGACTCAAGAGATGTATAGAAGAAAAGAATATGATCATTGATACTCTACAATTTCAAATTGATGAAAAGGAAAAACATTTTGAAAAGTTAGAAGGTGAAATTGTTGCTCTTAGAAAAGAGATTGAGAAAACAAAAGATATTAATCTTAAGTTTGTCAAAGGATCTGAAACTCTGGATGAGATTATCAATGTACAACGTTCCCCTCTAAACAAGACAGGTCTGGGCTATAATGGAGAAACTTCTCAAGCATCCACTTCAAAAAGTTATCTTGATGCAGAAAAAAGGAGTGAGCAAAAGCACAATGGAGACTATCAGGTAAAGCAGGGACAAATTGCAAACAAAGGCTATCAGGGGCAATCTGTTTTAAGAGTGAACAAAAGCTACAACCAGCCACAGGTAAAGTCTTCTCAATTTGGTTCAAGAATGAATAACAATAGAGATTACAACCACTTGGCCGGTAGATTTGATAACCGCAGAAGTTTCTTCAATGGACAATGTTTTTCTTGTCATAACTTTGGTCACAAAGCAGCTCAATGTGTTGCATATAAAAAAATCATGACTAGAGAAGCTCAAAAACAAACAAGTATGACAGGGATTACAAAAAGGACCTACAACAACTTTTCGGCTCTTGAAAATGAAGTTGAATGTTCTATTTGCAATAACTTTGGTCATGAAGATTCTGAATGCAGGAGCAGGTTTCAGCAGAAAAAGGAACAAGCCTCAAGCACAAAAACATGGAGAATAAAGGAACCACAAACAGAAAGATGTGGGATAGCATTTTATGCAGAGGGACAAGAAAATCTATGGTACATTGACAGTGTATGTTCGAAGCATATGACAGGTGATAAAGAAAAACTTGAGTCATATTCTGCTCTAGAAAAAGGAAAGAAAGTCTCTTTTGGAAATGATACTCCTGCAACTATAAAAGGAAAAGGTATTGCTCAGTTAAAAGAAAAGGTCAAGGCTGGAAATGTTTGTATGTTGATGGATTGAAACATAATCTTCTAAGTGTCAGTCAGATGTGTGATCAAAGAACCGAGGTGATATTCAGATCAAATGGATGTATTGTTCGTGATCTTGATACAGGTAAAATAGTGATCAAAGGCCAAAGAACTCCAAATAATTTGTACATATTTGAAGAAGGACAACAACAATGCTACCTAAGCAAGGATGATGAGCACTGGTTATGGCATCGGAGGTTGGGACACCTAAGCTTTTCACAAATAAGGAAAGCATGCAAATATCAGGCAGTTCGCGATCTTCCAGATATCAAAATTCCTGACAACACCATATGCAAATCATGTCAGTTTGGAAAACAGACCAGAACTAACTTTCCAGAGAAAGAAGGATCAGCTAGCATGCCTTTTGAGCTTAACATACAGATAACATGCGGTCCTTTCAGAAAAACGAACACCTCGAGGAGAGAATACTGGATATTATTCATTAACGATTCTCCAGGTTTGTCGTGGTTTAGGACTTATGAAGCACAAAGATGAAGCATTCGAAAATTCAAAGCCTTCAAAGCCTTGGCTGAAAATGAATCGGGTCACAAAATTAAGTGCCTCAGATCCGACAGAGGTGGGGAGTTTACCTCAAATGAATTTTTTGATTTCTGTGAAGAACATGGGATAAGAAGAAAATTCTCTACAGCTAGAACTCCTCAGCAAAATGGAGTTGTGGAAAGAATGAACAGAACAGTCCAAAAAATGGCCCGTGCTATGCTTGATGAATCAGGGACTCCCGCAACTTCTGGGGTGAAGCTGCTCATGCTGCGGTTGTTATTCTAAACAAAACAAATGTCCGGGTGAACAGCACTCAAACTCCTCATGAGCTCTGGAATGGTAAGACTCCTTCGGCAAAGCACTCAAAATCTTTGGGAGCAAATGCTATATTAAGAACACTGATGAGCAGCTTGGCAAACTTGAACCTAGAGCAGATGAAGGCATTCTTCTTGGTTACTCTCCACATAGCAAGCATACAAGTGCTACAATAAAAGACTTGGCAGAATTGTTGAAAGCATTGATGTAGTGGTTGATGAGAAGGGATACATTCCTAGACAAGTACATCATGAAGACATCGAAGAAGATGAAGGCTACTCTCAACAACAAAATGATGAAGAACCTCAAGAAGAACCTCAAGAAGAACCAGAGGAGCAGACAAGAATAGAAGAAAAGACTCCATCCAGATATGTTCAGAAGAATCATCCAGAATCTCAGATTATGGGGCAGAAAGAAGCAGGTGTACAAACAAGAAGAAAAGTTGCAGAAGCCTCAAGCTATTTGGCATTACTCTCCTCTACTGAACCACAAATGTGAAAGAGGCATTCGAAGATGAATGTTGGATAAAAGCAATGGATGAAGAACTTGAGCAAATCGAAAGGAACAACACTTGGGAACTGGTTCCTAGACCAAAGGATAAGAATGTTATCGGAACAAAATGGGTCTTCAAAAATAAATTGAATGAAAATGGAGAAGTAATTAGAAACAAGGCCAGACTTGTTTGTAAAGGGTATGCGCAGCAAGAAGGAATAGACTTTTAAGAAACCTTTGCTCCTGTTGCAAGACTTGAGGCCATCCGAATGTTCCTTGCTCTCTCAAGTTTTCAAAACTTCAAAGTATTTCAAATGGACATGAAATCAGCCTTTCTGAATGGAGACTTGGAAGAAGAAGTATACATTGAACAGCCAGATGGGTTCATTCTTGGAAATGATCCCAATCTTGTATGCAGATTGAAAAAGGCTCTCTATGGGCTCAAACAAGCTCCAAGGGCTTGGTACTATCGTTTGGATAAATATCTTCATCAACAAGGTTTTTCAAAAGGATCAGCAGATTGCAATCTTTATATAAAAGTTGAAAATGACAAATTGCTAATACTTGTTGTGTATGTAGATGACATTATTTTTGGCAGCAATGAAGAAGAGCTGAGTCAAAGCTTTGCCTTGGTGATGCAGAAAGAGTTTGAAATGTCCATGCTTGGTGAGCTCACATACTTTCTTGGTCTACAAGTCCAACAAAACAAAGATGACATTTTTCTATCTCAAACCAAATATCTCAAGCAGATCTTGAAGAAATATGGGATGGAGGATTCAAAACTAGTATGTACCCCTATGGTGACAGGTTGCAGCCTCAGCACAAATGATGAATCGGCAGCAGTACATCAACCAACCTATAGATCCATGATTGGTAGTTTGCTTTATCTAACAAGTACCTGACCAAATATTATGCATGCAGTGGGAATAGTTGGAAGGTTTTAGGAAAATCCAAAGGAAACTCATCTTCAGGCAGTTAAAAGAATTTTCAAGTATCTACAAGGAACTCAAAACTATGGCTTATGGTATCCTAGAGGTACAAATTTCACACTTCATGCATACACAGATGCAGATTGGGCAGGAAGCATGGATGATAGGAAAAGCACTAGTGGTGGTGCATTCTTCATGGGTCCTAGATTAGTATCATGGTTCAGCAAGAAACAAAGCTTTATTGCATTATCTACAACTGAAGTAGAATATGTAGCTTCTGCATCTTGCTACACACAACTCCTTTGGATGATGCAAACATTGCAAGATCTTCAAATCGCTTGTACTCCACCTATCTCCATTTTTTGTGATAATACAAGTGCAATCAGTATTTCAAAGAATCTTGTCATGCATTCAAAGACCAAGCACATCCCGATCAAGTATCATTTTCTCCGAGAACAAGTACTTGATCAAAAGGTCAAACTAGAGTATGTTTCCTCTAAGGAACAAGTTGCTAATATCCTCACCAAACCACTACCCAGGGAGACCTTTGAATACCTCAAACAGAAGTTGGGGGTAGTTGATGCATCATCTTGTTGAATCTTGTCTGGTTCAAAGACTGTTGTATGCAAGTTTCATATGGGGTGTATGCGTACATATGCTGGTTTATGTGGGTCTGTCAAAGACCTTCTGGCACAGGTTTAGGGGGAGAATATATTCTTCTAATAATGCATTGTTTGCATTATCATAGAAGAACTTGGTTCAATTATATTGGATTTCAGGAGGAGCAAGTACAGAAGGAGAACATGGATTCCAATCTGAATAATGCTACTGATATTTTTGTCTCAATGTCTTATATTTCTTTTGTCAAGGTCATGTAACGGCCTATCTTGGTTGCCCCACTATTCCTGGGATGGATAATGTAATATGCTCATTATATCATGTATCCCCACTTGGTTGGGAGTTGTATGTATGAGTCTTTGGTGATAGAGAGGTCAGTTATGATTTCTTCTGTAGAACATCTTCTTGCAGATCTTGCCTATTTGTCAGGGGGAGCTTTGATAGCACAGTAGAATAGAGATTTCAACATGAATTCAGGGGGAGCATAACCCTTTTCCCTTGATTACAAAGGGGGAGGAAAGATCTTGAGTGACTTTGGGTTGCCATCAAGTCCAAAGGGGGAGATTGTTGGCATTATGACACTGGTTTGGCTCGATGACATAATTGTTGTCCTTGATGGCAATTCACTCAAGTAGCAGATCACAAGTTTAGGCTCTCAGAATGGTAGAAAATGGCAGGTGCGTAGGTTCCTGATCTCAAAGATGCGGTCATCAATAGGTTCCGTAGATGCGCCGTTCGGAACTTACGGACAAGTTCACAAGTGTACCATTCAAAAGATGTGAACCCCCAATTCACACACTTTCATGAAGACAAAAGTGCACGCACATGGGAAATATTACGGGTGGTCCATGGTATTTAGCCTGACACTTTTGAACCTATGGTTTGGTCCATGGTTTTTGCATCTAGAGTTTTGAACCCCGGTTTGGATCCCTTGGATTGGGTTTCTATGGTTTTGGTCCATGGTTTGTGTATAGAAAGGAAAGGAGATTATTTGGCTGGGAACTTTATGGTTGAGTATCTTAAGAGCAAGATATGAAATTCTGGTGATCGATTGGTGAATAATAGTTGTATCTGAATTAAGGAGAATCCTAAGCATTATAAGGCGAATCTACTGATAAGACGAAATCTCCTTGGCGCATGATCAGATTTGTGAATCTAACAGTCTGGGATATAGTTGAGGACTGATAAAGTGTTTATACCCGGAGGTCCGCAGGCAAGATACGACACAGGTGCGGAGGTGCGTAGTCCAGAAGACAGATCAGGTGTGGAGGTACGCAGACCAGTTGACAGCGCAGGTGCGGAGGTGCGCAGAACATAAGACACGGTAGTGCGTAGGTGCGCAGAACAGAAGACATAGCAGGTGCAGAGGTGCGTAGAAGATAAGACAGAGCAGGTGCGGAAGTGTGCAAGCTCGACACAGCGGAAGTGCGGATATCCGCAGGTTTCTATTGGTGAAGTTGCGGACTTTTCTTGAAATCTTTTTAGCTGCCTTTACTTATTACTGTTGAGTTCAGGGTTCTGAATTTGTGTATGGTTGCTGTGTATTGAGAAGTTATTGACTCAATATTTGTACAAGGAAGTTGGGTGATTTCAGATCTATTTGATGTTTGATTGACATTCATGGATCCAGTCTGAAAATTTATGAAACAAGGTCCTTGGAAGAAAAGAGAAGGTTGTAGCCTTCTGCAGGTTGAAGCTTGCGTGCTGGTATAAAACTGCACCAGTACAAAATCATTGTAAAAGAAGTTTCTAATTGAAAGAAGATAGAGACATATTGCAGCAGGTGGCTTTCACCCACATTGGGTTTCCACCTTATATCTTGTGTCCTTTGGTGTGACTGTTGCTCTATTTTTTGTTGTTCCTGTTTGCAATAGTTCTAATGATCCACATCTGAAGAATATATTAAATTATAAGGTATAAGCAAGTTTCATCTGCATAAATTGAAAAAAAGTTTGATAATACTGATTCACCCCCCCTCTCAGTATTATTTTCAATAGATATTTCATTTATGTAATGAGTCTTCTCTTGCATTTTTGTATTTATTTTCTATTAGAATGATGAAGTACGAAATTCCTCAAAATGTTATCACAAAAAGGTTGTTCTCCCAAAATTGTGTAGCAGAGTAACAAAGCACTTCATCTAGTTTTCCATATTAGATTAGTTGCAATTTCATTTTTAATATTAGTCTTTCAATTAGTTTTGTTGTAAATTCACTTTCAGTTTTTAATTCCATTTAGTTCATGATTTGGAATCAATAATAAATACTAGAAATGGAAACTTTGTTTTCATTTTCTTGGTTAAAACTTTACTTCCAAATTTGGCTTAAAGCACTTTTAGTCCTCATTTCATTTCTCTAGATTCTTAGTAGTAGTAGATTTAAGATTTTGTTAAGTACATTGCAAAACATTAGGAATTAAAGGATCAAACCCCCAAAACAACATAAAACTCAAAAACAGTGAGGTAAGAAGGGTCATCTATCACATAGAGTGCACTACACTTCATCAGTTTATGACACCTGGATTGATAATTTATGTAGAGCAATTTAGGACACTAAATTGGCCAAACATTTTGGTGTCGTTGCCCGGGAAGTGTAACTAGGTAGCCTTATCTCTTACATTCATAAAAAAAACAAAAACAACAAAACAAAAAAATGACATGCATAGGGAAAGAGACTCTAGGGGTAGATTTATAGCTAGGGGTAGAAGTTCGATTCCTACAACTCCACCTACTCCACCAAGAGTTAGAAAGCACACACCTCCATCCCAGACTCATGCTCCCAGCCATAGGATTCCTGGAATTCAAGGAGCAGATACTCAATTAGAAGATTCTCCTAAATCATCTACCAAAACAGTCATAGGAGAGAAAAAATTTGAAACTCCAATAGCAGGGATAAGCTTTTTCACCTTCACATGGGAGCCTATTACAGTTGAAGAATTAGGAATACCTGGTGAGGAATAAAAGGTAGAAACTCTCTCTCAAAGTCAATTAATACAAGAAACAGAGAAAGAGGGAATAACCTTTCAAGTTGAGCCCTATACTGACTCTAAAGAAACTATAATGGAAGAAGAAGAACAAGATGGATAATTCTCACTATTTGGAGGAGGGGGTAGAGGGAGAGGTAGAGGAAACAATGGAGGAGGTAGAGGTAATAATGGAGGAGGCAAAGGAAATAGGGAAGTAGATAACTCATTTGGATTCCCTACAGTGGATGAGGAAACACATGCAACAATGAAAAACATCTCACCATTTGTCCTCCCAAACTTTTATGGGTTGAGAAGTGAGGACCCTGAAACATTTTTGTTTTAGTTTGAAGTCTTGTGCAGAACCTATGACTATCTAGAAGACTCTCAAAAACTCAAATTGTTTCCCTCAACACTAAAAGGGGCTGCTTTGAAATGTTCATGGGGTTAGTCACTCAATCCATTAGAACATGGAGTGACATGCAACAGGCATTTTTGGATAGACACTTGGATTATTGTATGCCTACCATTCATAAAGATGAGGTGTTCAAAATGATGCAAAAAGAGGATGAAAACTTAGAGGATTTGCTTGAGAGATTCAACTATAAGTTGAAAAGAGCAGAGATGAGAAATTTAGATGAAGAAACTTTAAAATCTCTTATGTTAAAGGCCATTAGAGATGAATGGATAGATGTACTTAACATGATGGGGAAGGGAGATATCTCTCAACTTCCATTGAGTGACATAGCAAAACTATGTGTTCATCTCTCAAGAGGGAAATCTAAAATAGGAAAAGGGCCAAGAGATCCTTCTATTGTTAGAGAAAAGAAATCTACAACTGGATCTGTAAGTAGGGCAGAAATTGGCAATATGATTGATGAGTATAAAACTGACATTCTAGGGAGCCTTAGTGAGCATCTAGACACCCTTAAAATTCAAAACAAGTAGAAAATGGAGGTTGATGCTTTAGCCATTTTTTTTCCAAAATGCAGAAAGAAACATGCTCTAAGGGAATGCCCTTTAGATGCAAAAATTGTAGAAACTTGTATGATTTGTTCAGAAAGTCATGAGACCAAGGATTGTCCTTCAATCCCAGGCCTTAAGGTTGTCTTTCAAGAGGAAGCAGTCCCAAATCCTATAGAATCTCTTTGTTTTGTTGCAAGAAGACCTTGGCAGGGGCCACAAAATCAAGGATTTAACAATCCAATGTATCTCCAACCCCCACCAAACTAGAATTCTTGGCAGCAACCTTGGCCTCAACCTCAATCTCAGTATCAATCTCAACCGTGGGCACAAGGTGTACAAAATCCTTATGGGATATTTGCTCAATATTGCCAATATCCTCCATCTTATAAAAATTATCCTCCCCCACAAAATTAGCCACAAAATTAGCAACCACAACTTCCAAATCAAAACCCTCAACTTTCATTACCATTTCCACAACAACCTCCACAACAAAGTCAAAATCCTCAACTCTTACTACCATTTCAATAGAAACCAAATCAGCTACCTGCCCAACCATTACCAAATCCCAACAATAAAAAACCTCAAAATGCTTACATGGTAGAAGGGCCGCAATTTCCAACTTACATGATTACTCCACTAGATCTTAATGATGTTCAACTTAGATTTGGTAGGATATTAGAAAAGGAAAAACCTCTATAGTTATTCAAGAACAAGACACTTCTGAGGAGGATTCTCTAAAAGTCAATAAAATTTTTGAGGAAAAATCCCTCAAAAACCAAAAGATTGAAAAAGAAAAAAAAAAGAATCAATAAACACAACTCCTATCATTGAGCAACCAACATCTACTTCTACACCTCCTTTTCCTGAGAGATTTCAAATTGATAGAGGGATAGAAAAACAGATCTTGTTGCCCAATTACGATTTTCCAGACGAATTGAAGAATTTTTGTATCAAAATTCCTTTGTTACAAGCCATTAGAGAAATTCCAATTCTAGCCAAGACAATAAAGGAGTTGGGCATCAAAAGACTAGGAAGAAAACCAAGAGAAACAAAAAGAATTCACCTCGTAGGAAAGATAGTAGACATCATGATGGGAAATATTTCCATGCATAAATATGTGGATCCAAGAAGTCCAATTGTCAAGACACATATAAATGGAATTTAAATTCCAAATACATTGATTGACTTGGGGTAAGCAATAAACATTATGAGTAGACAAACTATGGAGCAGCTTAAACTTCCTAGCCTTCTTTACACACCTACCTTACTGCAACTTGCAGATAGATCAGTAATCAAACCGGATGGTGTGCTAGAAGATATTTCAGTCTCCTTAGATTATAGGTAATATCCTATTGATTTCATGATTTTAACTCCCAATAATAATCTAGGAGGACACTCACTCATACTAGGAAGACCTTGGCTGGCCACAACTATTGCTTTTATTAGTTGTAGATCTAGTGACATGTATATTTCCGATGGTAATTCAATAAAGAAATTTATTTTGTATGCTCCAGAAAAAGCAATAATATAAATAGATGACAAGGAATGGATTGATGATGAAGATGATATTCAGCCTCTCTTTACTATGTCAGAAATAATTGAAGATAGTCAAATTTTGAACACATTGGAAAACTTTGAAACATCTTCAAAATATGGTCATGCACAATTTCAAGAAAAATCTAATGTTGAATACTTATCATCTAGGTAGATGGCTCTCTATTCTATGGAAGAGTTTGGTATCTCTACAATTGAAATTTTTCTAGGTAGGACATTGAACATAAACAAAAACTTGGAGCAACTACAACAAGAAGAACTAACCAAAATATTACAAAAACATTCTGCTGCATTTGCATGGGAGTACACTAACATGAAAGGCATTGATCCTAAGACTTGTATCCATCATACCTATATTGAGGAAAACAGTAGACCAATCAGACAACCTCAAAGAAGAATGAATCCAAATCTTAGGGAAATTGTGAAAGAAGAGCTCAAAAATTACTCAATGTAAACTTCATTTACCCAATTTCAAATAGCCAATGGGTTTCTCCTTTGGTAATTGTGCCTAAAAAGAATGGTAAATGGAGGGTGTGCATTGATTACCAAGAATTGAATAAAGCAACCTTGAAATATCACTTTCCTTTGCCCTTTATAGATAAGGTATTAGATACATTAGCAGGTAAGAAGTATTTCTCATTTCTGGATAGTTTTAGTGGTTATAATCAAATTCAGGTAGCACCTGAGGATCAGGATAAAACCACATTTACTTTTCCATGGGGAACCTTTGCCTACCAAGTACTTCCTTTTGGGTTATGTAATGCACCTACAACATTCCAAAGAGAAGTACTAGGAATTTTTTCTAATCTAATACATGATTGTGTAGAGGTATATATGGATGGTTTTACAGTCTATGGTAACACATTTGAAGAAGCTTTGGAAAAAGTCCTTAAAAGATGTAAAGAAACAAACCTTTCACTAATCCATGAAAAATTATTTATTATGTTTATAGAAGGTATTGTTTTAGGAAATCACATTTCGAGAGAAGGGATTAAATTTGACAGGTCTAAAGTTGAAGTTATCTTTAGATTGTCAATTCCAAATTGCCAAAAGGATGTTAGAAGTTTTCTAGGATTTACAGGATACTATAGAAGATTTATAGAAAACTTCACTAAAATAGCATCTCCACTCTTCAAATTTCTTACAAAAGATTGTGAATTCAAGTGGAATCCTGATTGCCAACTAGCATTTGAAACCTTGAAAGCAAAAATATCTGAAGCACCTATTTTAAGAGGTCCAAATTGGAAAATTCCTTTCCATATTTCTACAGATGCTTCATCTACAACTCTGGGAGCTTTATTGGGACAAAAAGATTTGATTCCTTATGCCATTTACTATACAATTAAAAATTTGACTCCCACTGAGTTGAATTATACTGTGACTGAAAAATAATTCTTAGTTGTTGTTCATGCAATTAACAAGTTCAAACAAAATATAACATGCTATGAAACCTTTGTTCATACAAATCACTCTGCAATTAGATATTTGATGAATAAACCTATTACTAATGATAGAGTTACAAGATGGCTTTTACTTTTGCAAGAATTCAACATTACTATGCTAGATAGACCTAGAAAACAAAACATAGTTGCTGATTTCTTATCTAGGATTCAGAATATCAAAGAAGACTCTCCAGTTGAAGATAAGTTTCTTGATGAATATCTCTTTACATTAACTACTCAAACTCCTTGGTTGCAGATGTTGCTAATATTTGGTTACAGGGAAGTTACCTTCACATTTATTTCCTAGAGAGAAAAGAAAGACTATTCAAGAAAATGCAAGATATTCATGGATCAATAACGAATTGTATAAAACAGGGCCAAATCTTATGATCAAAAGGTGTGTCAGGGAAGATGAAATGCCTGATATTCTCAAAGCATGTCATGATGAGCCGTGTGGTGGACACTTTTCTGACACGAGGACAACCTATAAAATCCTTTCTTTAGGATATTATTGGCCATCCATCTTCAAAGATGTTAAAGAATATGTCAGAAGGTGCGACAGCTGCCAAAGGGTAGGGAAACCTACTCCCTCAAATGAAATGCCATTACAAACTCAGGCACTTATCGAACCCTTTGAAAAATGGGCTTTAGACTTTATTGGACCTATTAATCCTCCATCCAAGTAGAAAAAGTATATATTGGTATGCATTGATTATGTCACAAATGGGTAGAGGCCAAAGCATTGCTCTTTGCTAATGAAAAATATGTAGTTAATTTTATTTTTGAGGACATCTTCACTCGTTTTGGTGTTCCAAGTGAAATTGTGACAGATCAGGGATCTCAATTCACATCCAACATGATGGAGAAGCTTATGGAGGAGTACAAGATCAAGCATAGGAAATCTACTCCTTACCATCCACACGCAAATGGCCAAGTAGAGTCTACAAATAAAGTGATTGAAGGAATCCTCACCAAGATTGTGCATCTACATAGAAGAGATTGGGCAGAAAGGCTTCTTGAAGCCTTATGGGCCTATAAAACTACATGGAGGAACACAACGGGACATACACCTTATGAACTTGTTTATGGGAAGCAAGTCCTGTTCCCCATAGAGTTCCAAGTCAAAACTTTCAAGATGGCAATCCATGTTGGGTTGTGTTATATTCTTTCCACGACTAGACCACGTAGTTAACCGAGGGGTTAGAAAAGGGGGGGGTCACATGGGGTTTTACGGGTACTCGTAACCCCACTTTATGGGGTCCAAGGGAGCACCCCATAAATGTTTTGAATTGGAACCTATGTTAGGTTGGGTGGACCCACCTATGGTTCTGTGCATTATTTTCACACATGTTTTTGGACGCGATGGTTTTTGGTCCATGGTATTGGATGCTTCAGCGTGTATAAATATGTATTGTAACATTGAAAGGAACATAATGAAAATTCAAGCTGGTAGTCCCGGTTTTGGGATCTAAGGGAAAATCTCTGTGTATATGTGTTTTATGTGTTATGCTCTTAAATTGTTTATTTTCTGCATTTTAGAATTCGTATGCAGGTAATTTCTGTATGGGGTTAAAACCTACATTTGGTATCAGAGCTGTTTTGGCTTCAAGGTGACACCTTTGTTGCTGAGGGGTTTTTCTCGGGCCTATGGCAAACCTTGTTCAGTGGGAGATCTACGAGATCGATTCTGGTGGTGAAAGAAGATGGTGAGCAGTGGAAAGATAGAGATTGAGAAATTTAATGGTCAGAGTTTTGAGTTGTGGAAACTCAAGATGGAGGATCTGTTGGTGGATAAAGATCAATGGATCATGGTAGATCCGGGTACTAAACCAACAGGAGTGTCCGATAAAGAATGGAAGAAGTTGGATCAGAAGGCAAAGAACATAATTCGATTGTGTGTCTCAGATTCAGTATTGCTGAATGTATCAGGGGAAACTACAACGAAGGCTTTGTGGGACAAGTGAGGGACTTTGTACCAATATAAGTCTCTAGTGAATAAATTGTTCCTATGGAAAAAGCTGTATAACCTGAGGATGAAAGATGGAGACTCGGTGACAGAGCATCTAAATGCATTTAATACTGTTGTAAGTCAGCTAGCATCTGTTGATATTAAAATTTCAGATGATTCAAGATAAGTGCATCAGTTTGTTATGTTCTCTACTAGATTCGTGGGAGAGTCTAGTTATTGCAATAGGTATCAATGCAATTGCCTTACAGTTTGACGAAATAGTCTCATCCTTACTGACGGGGGAGATGAGACGGAAAAATATGGAGAGCCAGAATGGTGATGCCTTGTCTATACGAGGATGGTCCCCGAACAGAAACAAAAATAAGTCATTGAGTGGGAGATCTAAATCTAGAGGGAGATCTGAGTCTCCAGGAAAACCTGTAAAGGTGGTGTGCTGGAAATGCGGAACCCTAGCAACTTTTTTCATCCATTCTTCTTTAAAAAATGCATCCTCATCATCAATAACCATTATACATTGCCTCAAGGAGAACATTTTAGTGATTTACATGTTATACTTTTATGTTTGTTGTTTGAATAAGTTTTTGTCTTTTAGCTATGGAACGTAGCCACATTCTGTAGCTAGTCAGTTGTTTAGGTTCCAAGTGTCAAGAGGGGAAAATGACTACATGGGCATCTTGGAAAACATTAGGGCATGGATTGTGTCCTATTCACTTGACCCAGATAGACAAGGAAGACTCTGGTCAAAGGGAAGTCAAACATAGAAACCTAAGGCAAACAAGGCTCTGTTTTGTACACGTTTCTCAGTGATGGGATCCGAAGTAGTTTCCAGAGGTTGCGGACTTCATCAGCCACTTGTGAAAACTAAATCCAATATCCATTACCTTATATTTATGTCTCAACAACTAAGGAAGAGGTTTCTGTGTACTTGTCTGCCTACGTGTTTTGTTGTAGCTTATTTTTCTCCTTAAAATAGTTGTATAATTTCTCTATAAATACCTGTGTGAGGAACACAGAAGCAGTTCAAATTTGCTCATGTGTTAAGTTTAGATTACCGCTTTGCAATTTTGAGCACTCATTGTTTGTTTTTAATATGAAGACTATTTGTTTCATGGATACCTGAAAGCGTTTGTTGGAGTGTTGATTAAGTATATTCAACCTCAGTAGTTGCAGAGGGCCCCTACACTAGATAAGGTTACATTTCATTTTTGTTTTGTCTTTCATAGTTGAACTATAAATTCATTGTGTTTCTTCCATAATGTTTATAACCACTTTCTAACCTTGTTCATAATGCAGTTTTTGTCATCTTCTTACAAACGCAGAATAGTTTTGTTTCAGTTCAGTATAGTTCTTTTGTTCATTTCTTTTTAGTTTCTTATCAGTAGCTTTAAGTTGAGTTTAGTAGTGTAGAGTAATTTATTTCATTTGTTGTTCTTTAGTCTTTAAGTCTTTAGTTAGAACTGATTAGTGCCATTACTGTTTTGTCATTTTATTACTATTTTAGTGACTCATATTGTAAGTGAATATTTCTAAAAATCCCTTCTGGTTGATGGTCCATCTTAAACCAAGTGGTTGGATATTTCATTTACGTAATGAGTCTTCTCCTGCATTTTTGTAGTTTTTTTCTATTAGAATGATGAAGTACGAAATTCCTCAAAACGTTATCACAATGAGGATGTTCTCCTAAAATTGTGCAGAAGAGTAACAAAGCACTTCATCTAGTTTTCCATATTAGATTAGTTGCAATTTCATTTTTAATCTTAGTCTTTCAATTAGTTTTGTTGTAATTTCACTTTCAATTTTTCATTAAGTTTTGATTCTACAGTGGTTGTAATCTCAGTTTCGGTATTTCATTTTAGCCTTATTTCCATCATAGATAGTTGCAATCTCATTTTCAGTTTTAATATTTCATTTAGCTCTGGTTTTTTATTAGATAGTAGTTGCAATTTCACTATTAATTCCTTTTAGTTCATGATTTGGAATCAATAATAAATTGTAGAAATAGAAACTTTGTTTTCATTTTCTTGGTTAAAACTATACTTCCAAATCTGGCTTAAAGCACTTTTAGTCCTCATTTCATTTCTCTAGATCCTTAGCAGCAGTAGATTTAAGATTTTGTGAAGTACATTGCAAGACATTAGGAATTAAAGGATAAAATCCCCAAAACAACATAAAACTCAAAAACAATGAGGTAAGAAGGGTTGTCTAGCACATATAGTGCACTACACTTCATCAGGTTACGATACCCGGATTGATAATTTATGTAGAGCAATGTAGGACACTAAATTGACCAAACAACTTTGCTCACCATTTTAACTTTTTCATATGACCTAGAAGCCTAAATTTACTAACACATTATTGCATAAGGAATAAGAGACTGAGAACAAATGAATATGGGGTTTCCTACTTCCTTAAAATGAGTGACATGGAGGAAATTATATGTCATCTTCCACATCCCAAAGTTTTGCCATTGCCAAGATAAGTTAGAAGGAAAGGATAACAAGCCCCGAATAGAACATAAGATGAAGACCAAGTGGAATGGAAAGGAAAATACTAAAGCAAATAATAGGGTACAGGAGGAGAAATCACAAGGGATTTTGTGCCAAAAAGAAAATAAAATTGTGAGACAAGAAAAGAGTTTCACCACCACTTCACTCATGACCAATGTGTGAAAGAATGTAACTAGGTCCGGTCTTCATAATTGTAAGATGTAAAATATTAGTCAAAATAAATTATATTATTAAAAAAATGACTTATTAAAGCATGGGTTTCATGCCTGGGTCATCATTTTTAGGTAAAGCCCTCTATTGTATGCTTCTAGGTTTTATATTAGGTCAATAGATTTATTGTCACTTTTATTAGACCCTTCTTAGGCTTTTGTATCATGTAAAAATAATTATTTTTTATTCAAATAGGTAATTTGACACCTCAACACCAATTCTGCCCTATCCCTAAGAAGTTAGCCTACATTAGGGAAATTTGACCCATAGAAAGGTTATATATATATAGGAATTTTAAGACATTCACTCAACAAGTTCAATATATAAGCAAGAGAGGCAGAAAAAGTGCTAAGTAGTTGGATAAGGATGAAGTGTGCTTGGAAGGATCTAAATATACATTTTGGGCTATCTATCTCTCTCACGTGAAAGTTATTGGGCATTTTCTAGGGCCGAAATTTTGAAATCTACTGCAGGTCAAAATTCTATTAGGGGGAAAAATTATGCTGCTAGAAGGACAAAGTTCTAGGTCAAAGTTATTGCTAGGAAGCTATCAATTGGAGAAGAAATAAGGGTTGAATTGGTGATTGGAGGAAGTCTATGTCTAGGTAAAAAGCTTCTTGGATTGTCTCATATTGTTATTGAAACTACTAAAGGAATAGTTTTCACTAGGTTTTCCCATTATACGGTTTTTTCCCTGGCTATGCACCTAAATCTTGTGTCTCTTGTTTTTGTGTTATTAATACACATATAATTTGGTAATTTCTTGATGAAACATAATCTAATATATAAGTAAAGGAATCCAATATAATTCACAAGTAATTATCAAGAAGAGGAATCAAAACGATAATTCCTACAAGCATTGATTCCTCAACATGGTATCAGAGCTAACGAAAAAGAAGGTTGGAGATCGATTTGTTGGATTGAAATAAAAGTTTACTCCCTCCATGAAAATTTACTTGAATATGGGATGAAATATCATAAGAATTGTAGGAAGTTGGTTCGGAAGGATCATCTACAACTTATCTATGAAAGTCAAAAGGAAAGGGTTCTTGGCTGCACTTATAGGTACCCTTGATGATGAAAATGCATGAATTTTTTATAGTGGAGCATCAAGACATATGAAAAGAGAAAGTGGACAAATTCATACTCTATAAAAGGAAAAAATCATCTCGTGTAGGGGAGTTAGGAGACAAAAACAATTATGGAGTCATGGCCCTTCAATCTACATCAATGAAGATGGAAAATGGGTCAAAGCTACACCTCAACAATATACTCTATGTTCTAGGTTTGAAAAAGAATTCACTTTCAATTTCTTGTTTAGAAGATAAAGGAGATATGGTTTCCTTTTTTAGATGGTAAAGTTTTGGTTTGGGGAAATGTTTCAAGCATTGAAAAAGTGAAGGTTATTGGAGTTCATGAAGGAAGACTGTATAGAGTTATAAGACCATCTCCTCAAGCCCTAGTGCACATGGAAAGCAATCATATCAAATCACGACATAAAATATATGGGCATATACATTACAATATCATTCCCTCTCTCAATAAAATGGTAAATGGCTCCCCTAACATCAAGGAAGACCGTGAAAGAGTATTTAAGGGATGTGTTTGGGGAAATAATACTAGGAAGCCCTTTACAAGAAATGATACAAGGTATAAGGAAATATTAGAACTCATTCATTCAGAAGTATGTGGGCCTATGTCCTACAAGTATCTTGGGGGGCATATGTATTATGTGACCTTCATTGATGATCACTCTAGAAATACATGGCTCTATCTTCTCAAGACAAAGGACAAAATATTCGAAAAGTTTAAGGAGTTTAGATTTGAAGTGGATACCTTAACCGAAAGAAAGATAAAGAATTTAAGACTTGAAAATGTTGGGGAATAAACTTCAAAAGAGATAATTTCATATTGCAAAGAAGCAGGTATTAACAGGGAGATCATTGTTCCCTACAATCTAAACAAAATGGAGTCATAGAAAGGAAAAACAGAACAATTGAAGAATGTATACGAACTATGATATTTGATCAAGATTTACAAAAAATTATATGGGGAGAAGAAACTATGATAGCAATATATATACAAAATAGAATTCCTCATAGAATCCTTGAGAATGTTACGCATGAAGAAGCATTCACATGAAAGAAGCAATGTGTGGACCATCTCTAAATCTTTGGGAGTCTCGCATACATCCATGTTCCAAAGGACAAGTGAAATAAATTGGATTCTACAAGCATTAAAGAGACATTCGTTGGATACAATGTTTCTTCAAAAGTATATAGAATATACATCAAGGAAGAAAGAAAAATTGAATTGCATAGGGATGTTATATTCGATGAGAATCATGCCTACAAAAAATCCAAGGATATTCCAATAGATTCTGATGATGAAGACACACTGGCTATTATAGAAAGTTTATAAAGGGGTATGCATAGATAGCTGCACCAATGGAGAAGTTATTAAAGAAAGATGTCACTTTTAAATGGGACGAAGAATGTCAGAAGAGTCTAGATATGCTAAAGAAGAAGATGGTAACCACGCCTATCTTAGCTTTTCCAGACTGGAATAAGTAATTTCATGTAAATGTCGATGCATCTTTCGTAGCCCTAGGTATAGTGCTGGCACATTTAGGAGCAGGTGAAGTTGATCCCCCCATTGCTTTTGCAAGCAGAAAATTGTCCAAGGTGGAAAAGAACTATACTACAATAGAAAGAGAAGGGTTAGTTCAGGAATTACTTGTTGGGATTACATTTCAAGATGTTCATTGATCACTCCGCACCGAAATATTTGATGAATAAGCTTACTTTAGGAGGGAAAAATTATCGAGGGTTGTTATTGTTCCAAGAGTATGATTTTGAGGTTGTAGTCAATTCGGGAAGATTGAATGTCAGGCCCAATTATCTATCGATATTGGATACAGGAGAAGAAACCACCAGTATCTAACATAACCTGCTCAAAGCACAGTTGTTCATAATTAAGGTCGCGGATGATCACTTCATGGATATTATTCAGTTTCTAGCCACAGGAATGGTGCCCGCGGAGCACACTACGCAGTAGAAGAAGGAGTTGGTGGTAAAAGTAGCTAATTTCATGTTGATTGCTAATCCAAAATGGATCCTAAACACCCTCTAAGTCTTCAAACATCCAAAACTATCGCATAAGAAGAACCTTTAAAAATGGCGAATTACACTATCGGGAGTGAAAAACACAAGGAAACAGTGGAAATAGAGCCTATCGAAGGTCAAAACAACTTTGCACAGGAGCTATCGGATCTAGCCAATCAACGGTCCAGATCTGATCAGCATATCACAATCGGCAGTGACATATGGAGGTTATCGGAGGCAGCCATATAACAGTTGCGATAGCGATCAGCGCAAGTCAATGAGGATCGTCGATCAAGCACGCAAATCAACGGCCTAGGTTATCTCGCGATATCACATCGGTATAGTAAAAAGGAGCGAGGTCGATATACATACGACTGCGATAGCCAGACCCGATAAGATTATAGATGAAACTTAATATATTTTGAGTTCTAGAAAACGGTTTTCCTATGTATTTCACAATTTCGTTAAATAAACGAAAAACGAAGGAAATGCGAATAAAGCGATGAATTCGGACCCGAAAGGGATATACATGTAGATATATATGTTTTGAGTTCTCTAATAGGTAGTATTTCGGGTGGGCCTTAGGCGGTAAGTGGTATTGGACGGCCTCCGCCCGTTCCCATCCACTGGCCTACATGTGGCGTGAGAAAATCACCTTTCCGGGCACGTAATCTCCATACACCTTCGCTTCCTGAAATGAATCTCAACCATTGGATCAAGATCACTCAGATCAATGGTGGATATCTGATAGCGATATAAAACTAGACCTGATGGAACTTATAGATGCAAATGCATAACATTTCAAGTCTGCCATAAAGCCATTTTGCGGGTTTTTCAGTGTTTAAATGTATTTTTCAAATACAAAGGGAAAACCACGGAAGGGGCATTTGCGAAATGCGATAGTGATTTAAAGGTGGACCCGATGGAAAATAGGGTGGAATTCATAATATTTGAAGTCCTATGAATAGTGATTTGGCAGATTTTTCTCGTGTTTTACAATGTTTCTCTATGTAAACAAAGAACACTATTTTTGGGGATTTCAAAGGCCCAATGGTCCCTTCCGTTGCAGAATAGTGGCCACCTTACCTGAAGACATTATGCCATGATTGCTAACGCTCAGAAGGGGATTCAAGCAGACAGAGGTCAGGAGCCAAAGAGCTCGAGAAGGGGAAACGAACAGACAGTGTCGATTGGATTTAAAGCCACAGACTAACAGAGACAGAGAGGAAGCAGTACTGAGACAGAGAGAAAACAGAGACAAAGAGTGAAAGAAAGAGTTTGTGTACTCAAAGAGGCTTGAGGGATTCAAGAAAACTCCTGTTGTTTTATATCTATGTGTTAAGACTCAATTTGAGCTCACATTTTGTAAAACTGTGCTCTTGAAGACATAATAGAGAGCTCACCACTAAAGGCCAGACCAGGAGACATAGCCCAAGAGTTTTGGGTGAACTCCATATTAAACTTGATGTGTTTATGTGTGTTATTCTATTATGTTTCTTTAACTGCTTCATTGTCTATGTTATTCGCAATCTTATCTATCCATTACACTAAGTAATATAGGAAAATCTGGGCACATGAGTCTGTAATACCTTAAAAGTAATCTAAGATCATCATTTTCATATCAAGTGGTATCGGAGCTTTAGGTTTGCTAAGGTTAGACAAGCTTGTGCTGGATTGTTGAATGCTAACTAGGTCAAAGCTCAAACTAGGAGAAGGAAAGATTGTTGAGACTAATCCAGAGATTGGAAGAGTCTACACTCAGAGGAGAATGGCTGGAGAAGTCCCATTAGAATCAGAATCTTGGTTCATGGATAGTTTCATGACCATGAGAGCCATGGTGGAAGAAATGTATCGGGAATTTAAGAAGGATCAAGGTGCAAGCACCTCAACACCTAAGCAAGCAAAGGAGTAGAGGAACCTCTTATATTTGCCTATTCAGAAGGCAAAGGGAAAGGGGAAGAGCCTCCTCCATCAACTCCTCCTTCTAGCCCAGAAAAGAAAAAGAAGAAAACATCTTTGATTAAATTAGATGTAAAATTTGATTTGCCAATCTATGATGGATAATTAAATGCAGAAAAGCTAGATAACTAGATTACATAGATTGATGTGTATTGCAGGGTGCAAAACATTGATTCAGAAAGGAGTAAAATTCAGTTAGCTAGCCTTTGACTTGGAGGAACTGCCCTAGTGTGGTGGGAAGGCAGGACACAAGCTAATTTAAAGAAGCATGGTAAAATTCTTTCTACCTGGAGTGAATTTGTTTCTACCATTAAAAAGCAATTCTATCCACTAGCTTATATGTAGCAAGCAATGATGAGTTGGTAAACTCTTCGCCAATTAAAGGGGCAAAGTGTACAAAGCTATACCTAGGAATTTAGAAAAAGAGCTTTAATTCTAGGCATTTCTCTAGACTCACTTGAAACTTTGTTGAAATATATATGTGATCTGCATAGCTATTTGAGGCACACCATTCTCATGCCTACACCACTAGCATAGATGAGGTATCCATTCAGGCTACACATCTAGAGGCTAGAGGCAAGAATGTGAACCTAGAGATTGGGGGATCATCAAAACCCACTGCAAGCAAGAACAAGGAAAAGAAGAAGAAGAGATGGAAAGAGAGGAAGGCAAACGCTGTATAGAAAGACAAACCTTCATGCACTCACTGCAAGAAGGATGGACATCATGATGCACATTGCTGGTCTTTGCATCCAGAGCTGAAACCCAAGAATTTCGATGGCAAGAAGAAGAAGATTTTTACTACTATTCAAAAATATTTGGGGTCAAACTCAAGTGATGAAAGAATAGTCACAACTACAGGTATAAAAGGTAAAAATTCTGAAGAATCTACTAGTAATTCTGCACAATCTATTGATAATGAAGAAAATGAGAGGAAAAGGCATGAGCTTTTTCATATTAGAGTTATTTCCAAGCATCAAAATATTGATACTTTATTTGATAGTGGATCACAAATAAACTTTATTTATGAAGAAATTGTAAAGAAGTTGGGATTACTAACCACACCTCACAAGAAGCCATATCCATTAGGTTGGGTATGTGATAAAGCAAAGCTACAAGTGAATAGACAATGTAAACTTAGGTTTGCATTTGGGTCAACATTTGTAGATGAGGCTGATTTAGATATAGTTCCCTTGGATATATGTGGTATTGTTTTAAGAATTCCTCACTTGTATTATAGAAAATCCATTATCTATAGAGCTGAAAATTAGTATCAACTCAACAAAGATGGAATAGAATATATTGTAAGATGTCATAAACTCAAAAATAATTACACTCTAATAAACTCAGGGCAGATGAAAATAATTGTAAACTCATGCAAGCAATTTTTACTAATGGTTGTAAAGGAAAAGAACCTTGATAAAAGCAATGTATTTGAAGGTTGTGATGCTAAAAAAAAAGCTGATTTAGAAAAAGTTGTTTCAGAATATGATATCTTATTTCAAGAACCTAAAGGTCCGCCACCCAAAAGGGAAATAGTACATGATATTCATTTGCAGCAAGATGCTTCGTTGCCTAACATCAAAATGTACAGGTTATCTACTTTAGAGAATGTAGAGATCAAGAAGCAGGTATAGGAGTTGCTCGATAAAGGGTTCATAAGACCAAGCACATCACCATGAAAATCTCCAATTGTATTGGTGAGAAAGAAAGATGGTTCGTGGAGGATCTGCATTGATTATAGAGCACTAAATAAAATTACGATCAAGAACAGTTATCCCCTTCCTTGCATTGATGATCTATTAGATTAGCTGAAAGAGGAAGTTTTCTTTTCCAAGTTGGACTTGCTTAGTGGCTATCATCAAGTCAGTGTAGCAGAACAAGATACATGGAAGACTGCTTTCAAAATAAAGCAAGGGTTGTATGAATGGTTGTTTATTCCTTTTGGCTTAACTAATGCTCTTGCTACTTTCATGAGAGTTATGAATGATGTACTCATACCTTTTATTGATGATTTTGTAATTGTATATTTAGATGACATTCTTGTTTTCAGTAAAACATGGGAAGAACATTTGAAGCATGTAAAGTAGACTTTAGATGTTTTGAAAATAGAAAATCTCTATGTTAAGTTATCAAAATGTGAATTTGGCAAAACATCTTTAAATATTTTCGGTCATATTATAGGGGGTGGTGGATTGAAGATAGATCCCTCAAAGGTTGAAGTCATTGTGAACTAGCCTAAACCCAAATTTGCTACAGAAGTTAGGAGCTTCCTAGGAGCAGCACAATATTGGAGAAATTTTATTTCTAACTTTCCCTTGATTGCAACTCCCTTACATGCTTTAACATGATTGAATAAGGTGTTTCAGTGGGGAAGCAAATAGCAGAAAGCCTTCGACACCTTAAAAGAAAAAATTAGTACAACACCAGTACTAGCACTGCCAGATCTTCAACGACCATTTGAGATTGAAACAAATGCCAGTGACTATGCCATGGGAGCAGTGTTGATGCAACATGGTAAACCCATATGCTATCATTCTGAGAAATTTAATTCTGCAATAGTTAATTATCCCACATATGATAAAGAATTGTATGCATTAGTACGAAGTGTGAAAAAGTGGAAACATTACTTAATGGGCAAAGAAACAATCATTCATACAGACCATAAAACACTTTAATATTTGCACTCACAAACTAAATTGGAATAATCAAGACAGTATAGGTGGATGGGTTTTCTACAGTAGTTTCATCTAGTCATCAGATATAAGAAGGGCATACACAATAAAGTTGCAGATATGTTGTCTAGACCAATCATAAATGCATCTACAATACTTAAGAATAACTCAATAATGCATGAAAGCTACATTGAACAATATGCTCAAGATATATATTTTAAAGATGTATATGCAACTTTAAGTCATGGCAAACAAGTAAAATAATTGGATTATTATGTTAAGGACCAACTCTTGTATCATTTGGGAAAGCTATGCATTCCACAAACTGAAAGAGTTAACATAATCCGAGAAGCACATACTTCTCTAATATTAGGTCATTTTGGTGTAAGTAAAATAGTTTCACAGCTACAAAGGTTCTGCTATTGGCCAAGAATGCATGAAACAATTGATAGATATATTAAAGGGTGTACCATGTGTGCTAAAAGCAAGCCCAGCAATAGAAAATTAGGCTTGTACACTCCACTACCAGTTCCTTCTCATCCTTGGGAAAGTGTTTCCATGGACTTTGTTGGGGGATTGCCAAAATCTAGAAAGGGTCATGACTATTTATATGTTATTGTGGATAGGTTCAACAAAATGTGTATTTTAATACCTTGTAACAAGTAGATTACAGCTGAACAAATAGCGGAGTTATTCTTTCAGCATGTATGGGTTCATTTTGGGTTACCCACTTCCATTGTATCTAATCAAGATTCCCGATTTGGTGGGAATTTTTGGTCAAGTTTGTGGGAATTGATGGACAACAAACTGAAGAAGCGCACAACCTTTCATACACAAACAGATGGCCAAACATAGGTGGTCAACAGGACAGTGATCAGTTGCTCAGGGGCTATTGCAACAAGCATCCCAAGCTTTAGGATGAACATTTTTGTTATGTGCAACATGCTTACAACTGTGCCATTCACTCTTCTACACAAAGATCTCCTTTTGAGACTTGTTTTGGTTTTACACCAAGGTCTCCCTTAGATTTTGTCTTTGGAAAAGACATAGGAGTTGATGGACATGGTGATGTGGACAAGCAACCAATTTCATTGAACAGATCCAAGAAATTCACCAGGCAGTGCAGGAACAGCTGGTAAAGAGCCAAGCCAAGTACAAGGCAAGACACGACAAGCATTGAATTGAGGATAGCTTCCAAGTTGGTGATCAAGTCTGGTTGTACATCAGCAAAGACAATGCAAGGTGAAGGTAAGAAGTTGAAGCCAATAAGGTAAGGGCCTTTCAAGATGCTTGAGAAAATTGGTGAAACCACTTTTTGCCTTGATTTTCCAGCTTATATGCATATCTATTCAGTCATTAATGTTGAGAACTTGAGACTATATGAACCTTCATTGATTGAAGATCCTAAAGAGCAAAGTCAGTTGCCTTCTATCGATGATCTGTTGCCTGAATATCTCAATGAGATGCAGGAAGATACAGTTCTAGATAGGAAGGTGAGAATTACGTGTAGAGGGGATGTTGAGTACCTTAGAATTGGACTCAAAGGTTCAAAACTAAGCAGTGCACGATGGATAGAAATTGGACACGTGAGAAAGTCGTATCCTCACTTGATCGATGCTTGAAAACCAACTTTTGGTGGTCCAAAAGCTTTTTCAGTGGGAAGGCGTGATCCAAAATGGATCCTAAACACCCTCTAAGTCTTCAAACATCCAAAACTATCGCATAAGAAGAACCTTTAAAAATGGTGGATTACACTATCGGGATTGAAAAACACAAGGAAATAGTGGAAATAGAGCCTATCGGAGGTCAAAACAACTTTGCACAGGAGCCGTCGGATTTGGTCGATCAACGGTCTAGATCCGATCGACATATGGCAATTGGCGGAGGTTATCGAAGGTGGCCATATAAAAGTTGTGATAGTGATCAACGAAAGTCAACAAGGATTGTCAATCAAGCGCAGATTGACGGCCTAGGTTAACTCGCGATATCGCATCGGCAAAATACAAAGGAGTGGGGCCGATATACATACAACTAGAATAGCCAAACCCGATAAGGTTATAGATGAAACTTAATATATTTTGAGTTCTGGAAAATGGGTTTTCCTATGTATTTCGCATTTTCGTTAAATAAACGAAAAATAAAGGAAATGCAAATAAAGCAATGAATCTGGACCCAAAAGGGATATACATACAGATATATATGTTTTGAGTTCCGTAATAGGTAGGATTTCTGGTGGGCCTTAGGCAGTAAGTGGTATTGGATGGGCTCCGCCTGATCCCATCCACTGGCCGACACATAGCATGAGAAAACTGCCTTTTCAAGTGGGTAATCTTCGTACGCCTTTGCTGCTCGAAATGAATCTCAACTATTGGATCAATATCACTCAGGTCAATGGTGGATATGTGATAGTGATATAAAACTGAACCCGATGGAACTTATAGATGCAAATGTATAACATTTAATGTCCGCCATAAAGCCATTTTGTGGGATTTTTAGTGTTTTAATGTATTTTTCAAATACAAAGGGAAAACCATGGAACGGGAATCTGCGACATGTGATAACGATTTAAAGGCAGACCCGATGGAAAATAGGGTGGAATTCATAATATTTGAAGTTCAATGAATAGTGATTTTGGCGGATTTTTCCTGTGTTTTACAGTGTTTCTCTATGTAAACAAAGAACACTATTTTTGGGGATTTCAAAGGCCCAATGGTCCCTTCCATTACAGAACAGGTGGCCACCTTCCCTGAAGACATTATGCCATGATTACTAATACTCAAATGGGGATTTGAGCGGACAGAGGCCAAGAGCCAGAGAGCCTGAGAAGGGGAAACAAACAGACATCGCCAATTGGCTTTAAAGCCACAGACTGACAAAGATAGAGAGGAAGTAGTACTGAGACAGAGAGAAAATAGAGATAGAGAGTGAAAGAAAGAGTTTGTGTACTCAAAGAAGCTTAAGGGATTTAAGCAAACTCCTGTTGTTTTGTATTTGTGTGTTGAGACTCAATTTGAGCTCACATTTTGTAAAACTCTAGCCTTGAAGACATAATAGAGAGGTCACCACTAAAGGTTGTACCAGGAGACGTAGCCCAAGTGTTTTGGGTGAACTCCATATTAAACTTGTGTTTATGTGTGTTAGTCTATTATGTTTCTTTAACTACTTCATTGTCTATGTTATTCGCAATTTTATCGATCCATTGCACTAAGTAATATAGGCAAATCCAGGCACATGAGTCTGTAATACCTTAAAAGTAATCTAAGATCATCATTTTCAGATCAATTGCAGGGAACTTGTACACAATAGGATCAGATCAAATATTGTGAGGATACATCCTAGAACATGAAAGTAAAAGTATTCTCATAGACGCTCATGGAGGAGTCGCAGGTGGATATTATGTGGGAAAGGCCACTCTGAAGAAAATATTGAGACCTGGGTTATGGTGGCCCATAGTTCATAAGGATGAAAAATAATTTTTTTGAGCATGTGACATATGTCAAAGAATAGGAAGGTCATCTAGAATATATGAAATGCCATTACATCCAAAGGTGACGTTGCAAGCATTTGAAAAGTGGGCTATTGACTTTGTTGGACCTATTAACCCACCAGGAAAGAAGGTCGACGCAAGATACATAATCAGTGCAAATGATTATTTGATGAGGTGGCCCGAGGCACAACCAATGAAGGATTGGAGCGTAGATACCGCCATAAAGTTCATTTTTGAACACATCTTGTCCAAATTTGGTTGTCCGAAGATATTAATGAATGACTGAGGGTCACGTTTCTTGAATCATACTATTTGGATGCTGACTAAAGAGTTTCAAGTATACCATCAGAAAAGAACCCCATATCACCCTCAAGCGATTGGGATAGTCGAAGAGTTCAACAAAATTTTGGAGAATTCACTCACAAAGGTGTGCAATGTGAACAAGAATGATTGGGATTTAAGAATTCCAGTAGTGATGTGGGCATATAGGATAACATGCAAGAAATTGATAGGCCCACCACCTTTTATGTTGGTATATGGACAAGAAGTAGTCATGCCTATGGAGGAAAGGATGGCACAATTTCTTGCCTTGGAAGAGGATAGGTTTATAACAAGTTTTCATCAGCAAGCACAGAAATCAAGGGAGAAATTCTGGCATGACAGGCACATCAAGCAAAATATATTCCTGGAAGGATATCTTGTACTCCTATATGATAGAAAATTTGCAAAGTTCTTAGGAAAATTTAAGACACATTGGTTAGGATTGTATATCATTAAACATGTCTTTGATGCTGGAACAATTGAGCTCGCGATGTTAAATATTCAATTGATTCTAGGATGAGTGAATGGTAGCATATTGAAGGTATATAGGGATGACTCTGTCCCTGGAGCTTCGTACTAAAATATGAAAGGAGAAGAGTCTTAGTGCTACCTGCAGTTGAAAGTGGGCACTGGGCTATAAAATACTCTGCAGAAGGGGACTTAGCTGAAGAAGGCTACTACGTAATATTCAGGGGTATGTTGAAGTCCGAAAGAACCACTCCAAAGGAGGACTACTGAGCAATATTTAGAAGTATGTTGAAGTTCAGAAGAACCACGACGAAGGGTAGATTACTACGTGATTGTTGTCATTAAAAGGCACAAGAGAAACACATTTATGAAGCACAACTGGCTTAATATAGCGCCATACTTGCATTAAATGAGAAAAATATAAGCCAATCATGAGGTTTCAAATTCAAATTCGCTATAAAGGCCATGTCCCACACCACATTGTGCACTTTGTTGTCTGTAGAATTCAGCTTGTGAAATTGCAACTAAGTGTGAGAGAAGTGAGCTTCTATATGTCTAAGAGAAGCTTTGAGGAAATTGCTAGAGAATTTGCAAAGAAAGTGTTAGAAGGTATCATGGAAGCGCAAATTGGAAAAAACGTAGCATCGAGTGTACCCATGTCCCCAAGATGCGTGAGTTCATGGATATCACAAGTAGTTACAGAAGAACAACCCAAGAAAAGACCTGAAAAGAGGCCAACTAAAGCCTCTGGAGTAGAGCTAAGAACATCCCCAAGGAATAAGACAACAAAAGGGTAGCAAACAAAGACCAAGAAAGATAAGAAACCTAAGGAGAAGGCAAATAATCTAGTATTGCAGGAAGACCGAGAAGAAACCCATGATAGTGAGGAGGAAGAACCAGAGATGCACCAGATGGAGACAGAGGGCACAAAAATTCCCTCTATACTGCCACCATATTTGCCACCGAGGAAACCAAGTGCCAAGATAGTCAAAGAACCAAAAGATGTGAAGTTCGGCATGTTCACACCATTCCTACCAGAGAAATTTCCATTTGAAGGAGACATGTTGGGAAAAATCCCACAATTGAAAATGGAGGATTGGGACTTTAACAAGAGAATTAAATATATGGAGTTCAAGTCAAGCAAGTACCTACACTAGGTCTATTATCCAAAAATTAGAGTTACAAGATTGGAGTCGCACTGGTGGGCTGCAGGATTGTAGATTAGGTTTGTTAAACATGTTTTATGTGCCACACTTTGGTAGAAGCACATCCAACACAGTTTGTGTTTGAAAGTTACTAGCACTGGTGCATCACGGAAGCCTCTGGTTGGGGATGAGGATCCCAATCAACGAAATGTTTATACTGAGGATTATAGGACTGCCTCACCAAGGAAAGTACCACACCAAAGAATGCATCAGTAAGAACCAAGACAAGGCAATGGAACAGACCATGAAGGAGAAGTTTGGGATTATCAAGAAGTCACATGGTTATGATATCAACTCTATCAGCGACCAAGGGGTGCACTTCTACACACACATTTTAGTAGGGAAAATATTGAGGAAATGCAGAGTAAACGAAGTCCCAGCAATTGTGGTTTCTTTGGCTACGCAGTGCAGTGATGGGGTTCAGTTCAACTAGGTCAGGTAATTGTGCAAGGATTTTTTGGAGGATTGTTGGGAATTGCAGGAGGAAGGGAAAGAATTTCATTACACGTGGTTGATCTTGATCATCACGTTGATCGCATGGAAGGAGTTGGAGGACTCACAGTTTCCTCCCGTTGAAACATATGTATGTGAAGCTGCCTGATACGCCTCATTGTGGCATACTAAGGATTCATTGTGCGCGCAAGAGAAAATAATTTTCTTTGTGCTATTGAGCATGGATCTACACATGGTGGTGAACCCGTATCCTAGGTTATCACCTAGTTTGTATGAGAAGTACCACAACATCGCAACGTTCAAGGTTGATTTTCAGAGAGTCTACATCAAGGCACAAAAGTATCCAATGGGGACATGGTACCCTTTGCCATATTTGGTCATTGAAGATGAACTGCTCACAATACTATAGCAGTGGTCAGCAGAATGGATGACCCCACCCATAGATGACACTGAAGCAGCGGGGGGCACTGCACCACATGCGGGTCCAAGTGGGACAGACAAAGGAAAAAAAAGCATAGGAACCAGAGCCATAGACAATGCCAAAAATAGAACAAGATATCCAGGACCCTCTTAGCGACATAGATCCAATAGAGGAATCACCATTCATCATCAAAAAGAGGGTACCTACAATGACTGCCCTGAGCATATGGAAGAAACAGAAGGCAAGAAAATATAAGGGTGTGATACCACTTGTCCTCACTGATGAGGACATTGAGGAGATTGGTGAAAAGATCCAGGAAGTAACAACAGAGACTTGGAGAAAGGTTGATGATCGCTACAAAATGATCTTGACAAATGTGCAACAAGGGATCGCAAAGTTAAAGGTACTAGCACAGACAACCAGACAACTGGCATAGATAGGTTAGCTACTACATCCAAAGCTATAGATAGAGCCAACAATTAGATTGGTAATTTTGTAGATACCAAGTGGAGCATTATAGTTTGAACTTTTCGAGGATAGAGAGCAAGCAAGAGGATGGGACCATGTTAACATGAACATAACGCACTGCCAACTTAGGTATTACATGATTTCCATCAATGTATTATAAATGAACTGAAGGAGTGAGAACAACGTACTTTGTTGCTAAGAATTTAGGTGGAAAAGGAAATAGCTTCGCTGAAGAAGGAGCTCAATAAATTGATAAAGGAAAGGGATGGAGCATGCCAACAACAATAGTAGTTAGAAGAAGTCATCACAGAAACTTATAGCATAGTTCCAGATGTGAAGGTCTATGAAGAGGAATCACCAACAGAGAAGGTCGTGAAACTTGGCTCACGATAAAGGAGTTAAATAATAAGCTTGTAGAAATAAAATTTTAATATGAAGTGAAGATTTTTTAGTTGGAAATAAGGTTGCATCCAATCACACCACTAGAAATACGTGAGAAGAGGGAAAAGGATCTAAAAATTGTAGTAAAAGGCATCTCTGACACGGTGGCAGATTGTGGAAAGTTTTTAGATGAGACTATGCATATTTGGACCTCACTGCAAGAGGGTCCAAACATTCAGAGGATTTAAGATGAGCTACAGGCGAAGCAGAAGTATCAGGAAGAGATCCTAGCAATTACGAAGACCCTACCGGTCTTGCAAAGGCTCACCAACATCACTGAAGGGAAGAATCTCTACAAAGAGATTAAAGATCTTCAAAAGAAAGAGCATATTTTGACAGAGATGACTCAACCGTGGCAGGATGACACCCTCCACCTTTCACAAGTAGTAGATGAAAGGCTTAGGGAGCTACAATGGAGGGGGAAAGAAGTGTTGCAGAAGACTATCGGACCAACCACAGAGGCATTGATGGAAGAAGTGCGTTGAGAGGCAAAGCAGCTAGTATAAATAGTCCACCAATACAATGTTGTCTACAATGGCATCACAACAAAAATCAAGGGCACCATAGCTTAGTGACTTGGGATGAGTCACATGTGAGTGTTAGGGCCTATTGGGCGCAACCCAACTTGGTCTAGTTTTGGTGAAAGACTCCTCATTTTGAGAAGCGGAGTGCATAGAGTCCATGAAGTTGTATTTACCACGCAAGTGTCTAAGGGCATCGGGGTGGGTTGAAGCCCCTCATTTTGTAATGGGTATCGAGGTTTTAGTTCATTGTTTTGTTGAGTCCAGTCTATGGTATGTGGACCATGGTTTTTGTAGCAATGAAATGCATTTAAGGACATGTAATGCTTTGTTGAAGATGATAGAATCATTAGATCATCTAGATATATCACAAGTTATCGATTCTTTTGTTCTTAAGGAAAGGCTCCGCAACTGAGTGCGCAGAGGTCTTGGAAGAGTCTGCATTTGAGTGCACAGACTGCCTACGACTGGGTGTGTAGGTCAAGGAGTTGTATGTACTAAAATATCTATCTTAATAAATAAGAAGAAGTTTTGGCAAAGTTTTTTCTATTTGTATTCATAATTTATGTTCCTATGTACTATTATTCTTGTTTTTTACTTATTTATGCAAAAGAATACTTGTTATATTATTCTCTGATATGTTTATATAATAAGTGAAAATTTGTGGCGTAAAGCATTAGCATGAAGTATTTTATGTATGCAAAGTTGTATATAAGTATAAAACATAAGAAATCACATGGAGGCCACAACACAATATCCCTCTGGCTGCAGAAACTTAGTTCTATAACCTCCCATAACCGCTTCGGGTGAGACTGCAATCTTCTTGTAGGTCATTGCCGAAAGGGCGAGTGGTTGAGGGTTTTGTTGCTGTGCAATATGCTTTGAACCTGGGTCCAAACCCCTTAAGAAAACAATAACTTGAAGGTTTTCAACTATCAAACAACCCTGATGATGTATCTAGATTGAAAAAGGCACTATATGGGCTCAAGCAAGGACCAAGGGCATGGTACTCCATATCAAACAAATATCTACAGCAACAAGGCCTTAAAAGAGGAACAATTGATAATAATCTATATATAAAATATGATAATGAAGATATTTTGGTGGTTTTTTTTTATGTTGATGATATAATTTGTTGGCAGTAGTTTAGATTCACTAACCCAAGATTTTGTAGCCGAAATGAAGATTGACTTCAAAATGTCTATTCTTGGAGAACTCTCATTTTTTCTTGGTTTATAGATTACATAAACTTCAAAAGGAATGTTCATTTCCCAAGGAAAGCACCTCAAAGAAATATTGAATAAATTATGAATGGAAGAATGTTCACCTATTGGTACTCCTATGTTCACCAGGTGTAAGCTACACAAATATGATGAGTCACTAGAGGTTAATAAAAAATATTCTAGATCAATGATAGGCAGTTTATTGTATCTAAAAACCCCCCGACCACACATAATGCAAGTTGTTGTTTAGTAACAAGATGTCATTCAACTCCTAAAAAGAGCCACTAGTTAGCTACAAAAACAATTTTCAGATGTCTAAAAGGCACAGTGGACTATGGATTGTGGTATCTAAAGGGTAAGCATTTTTTATTGACTGCATACATAGATACACATTGGGATAGCTATATAGATGATATAAAGAGCACAAGTGGTGGTGCCTTCTTTCTAGGAAAATCATTGGTAGCATGGTTGATCTAAAAGTAGATCTTTGTCTCACTATCTACTACTTAAGCTGAGTACATAGTAGTTGCAACATCTTGCACTCAAATATTGAGGATGACGAGAAACACTTTAAGACATGAAGGTAACTTATGATGAACCCATTTCCATCAAATATGATAATAAAAGTGTTATAAGTATATCCAAGAACCTTGTTCTTCATGCAAAAACTAAACATATACCTATCAAGTATCAATTTCTTAGAGAACATGTAACTGATTAACTTTTAAGGTTGGAGTATATATCAACAAAGGAACAAATAGCTAATATATTCACCAAGCCCCTTGCTAGAGAATCATTTGAGTACTTAAGACAAAAGTTGGGAGTGTTGTCTCCCTCGTCTCTTTTCTAATTTCTTTTGAAATATGGCAACTGTCTAAATTAGTCAAGGATAGTTGTATGATTAAAGTGCCAAAGACAAGAAGGGAAAATGAACTCAAGGGGAGTCTCAAGACCAATAGGAGAAGCACAAGGTTAGGTGGAGCAGTAGCTAGAAAATAATTAGTATACGAGTTCTTAGAAGAAAAGAAAGAAAGTGAGCAAATGATAGCAACAGACTATGGTTACAACAAACATAAATGGAAACATTCATAGGGGGAGTAAACCGTGTGTAGTTATTGAATCAAGCAACCATCTACAACTAGAAAGAAGTGAACAACTCATAATGTTGAGCAATATTTGTAAGGGGAACATGATCAAAGGAGAAGAGGCTAGACATTGGACTACTTGGAGAGAAGAATCTAGACACACCATTTAGTATGTTTAGAAACAATTCAAATTAGCAGTCATGTATATCCTTTTAGAAGGAGGATGGTCAAAGAGGGAGAGCTCTCAAAAATCAGATATTAAAATCCACACACTAATGAAGTGAAAAAGGGAAGAATGAGAAAACATTGAAGCAACATAGATGAATTGGCATCTCAAATGCTTAGGGGGAGCATGTGCATACAACAAAAATCATAAACAATGTATTATATTTACTCAAGGAGATAATTGTCAAATATAGAATATCTAGGCCCTTTTACCATTGATGTCAAAGAGGGAGGATGAACAAACATTGGCAAGTAGTATTCATTGGCAAGTGGTTTTTCCATCTATGACCAACAATGTTTGGAGGTGTTGCCATCAATGCCAAAGGGGGAGAATGTTGAGCAAAATGTTGTTTGTGATGTCAAAGGGTTGTCCTTGATGTCAAAGATGAGTCATTATTGGCAATTGCAATTGGATGTGTCAAGTTCAGGGGGAGCTTGGTAAGTCAAGAATGGAGGTTATATGTGGAAGTAGGCTCAATATTTTCCAATGCATTTATTTTAGTATTTTAAAGTGAATTTATGATTAAATATTAGAAAAATAATATATTTTCACTTATATTTGACAGTTTAGTGTTTTTTGTGATAGTTGTAGGCATATTTGAAGATTCCAACGATGCAAATTTTTACCACTAAGGTCCAAATTCGAATTTCATTTTCAACCCTTGAAGATTTTATGAAGATTTGGGAAGATAACTCAAGTATCTTGGATGGAGAAAACCATGAAATATTTGTTATCAAATATTCTAGAAAGATTTGTGGAAAGATCTTTAGAGATATTATTTTCTAGTAATTAGAAATTGGTTGTAACCACATGAAAAATTCGTGGACCTAGGAGATATTTTTGGATCTCAATTTATTATTGGTTATCTTAGATTTTTTTTTCTTTTTTTGTATAAATAAAAATGCATTATCCATTTCAAAGGGAAGGACTCTGAGAGCATATGTCCATATTATGATGGAATACATAAACTTTCTTATATTTCTTCTCACATAGTTTGTAGTTATCACTTCTTGTGAAGGATATAATATCTAGTCTAAGCGCAGTACTGAAGTTTCATAGGTAACAAGGAACCTTGTATCAAGTATCCATTGCATATGAACTTTCATTTCCATTCATTTTACTTTAAGTTTTGATTTATTTATTTAAATTATGAATTTATTTCCTATTCTTATAATTTAGTTCATATCTTACAATTTTATCTATGCAGTGTGGTTTGTTTATGCAAAGAGTGTTTTATTTGAAGAATTTATTTATTTCTAAAGTGTTTTCTTAGTTGACTCTAGTGGATAAGTTATGTGACATGATTTCTATTGCTTTTACACAGTTACAAAGGCTATATGATTTCACTTGTTTGGATTAAAAGCTATAGTTGAGTGTACGCAGTTATAGAGGCCACAATATTTCACTTGCATAGATTGAAATTGTTAGCTGATGTGAAGTGGACTTCCATCATAAGAGTAGGTCATATGTTGCAGTATAATGTCCTTTAATTTCACTTAGTAAATTAATTCTTGCACATATGTGCTTCTGCTTAGTAAGATTATGAACTCTAGTTGAAAAAATAAATTCAATAATTTAAGACAATTAAATTACTTGACACATGTCCTTGACACCTTTTATTTGCAACATCCTCAAGCTCTTACGAGAACTCTACAAAAATTTCCTTGAAATTACGATAAGCATCCATATGCCTAAAAAATTGTCAAATTTCTTTATCTACTGCATATTTGAGAATGTAGTCACTAATTTGTACTTTAAAATACTAATCAATAATTGTTTGAGATTTTAAATCTTAACACTATAAGTTTATAGTTCTCATAGTTTCTAGCCACTTACATTAGCCCCATATTTCTCCCACAATTCATCAAAATATTAGATATTGTGTTATGAATAAAGTAATAACTCCTAAATTCATGAACACGAAGAATTTCTATCCTTATAGGTGAAGGCATCCTTATATTCGGATTATATTCCTCTAAACTCTCTTTAGGACACAAAATATATATTCATAACACAACATAATTAGCATTAACTATGAATGATTAAATAGTGTAGCACTTCGCACCAAATTAATACCAGTTTTGTGATGTTAGTCACTCGTGGAAATTTCAACTATATTTTTATGATTAGAAGTAGTGATTATATTTCCAAATAAAAAATAAATAATAGATATATGAAATCTATTTTATAACAAAGGATAGTTTAGGAAACAGATTGTGAAGTCTTGATACTAAAGAGAACCTTGGGAAAAATTATATGGATGAATAGAGCAATAATGGAAACTAAAAATCCTTTAATAAAGTATGAGACATGGAAACTAAAATACCTTTAAGTAACTATACCCCAGAGATGCATGTCCACCAAATTATGATGCTTTTTTCTTTCTTCAATAACATTATTGAAAGGAAACAAACTTAGAATTTGAATGGTATCATCCAGAAGACGTGTATGAGGAAAGACACAATCAAGGTTGATGATACTGATATTGCTTAGATTCCTCACCCTGATATGGTCAATGAAATGGTGTATAGGTGGTAGCAGTGACATATGACAAAACATGATTGGATAATGTAGATGATGTGGTATTGTTTTGGTGATAATGACGTGCCAACACTTTATACACATGACATGTGGCAGATGATTTTGGATCTGTTGAGTGGCTAAGTAGTCCATTTTCCGCTGACACATGGCATCACTAAGAGAATGGCACATGGAATGATGACATTTGATAGCAAATGACATGGGACATCTTTGAGATTTGGTTGTTCGTAAAAAGTTTCAATGGATTATCCTTTGGCCAAAACAAAATAAAATAAGGAATTTTATCTTAGAACAACAATTGGGCCCTTAGAGCATCCAATATTTAGAGTCATCCGAAGGGATCTGGACATCCGGTGGTCCGGGGGTGTACCCACACTTGACACATTCAAATGACGCTGATCTAGATATATTGAATAAACTGGTCAAAGTTCCATCAAACATGGTTCCATGATATCTGGACTGTCTAGAGATCCAGAAAATACACATGTGAACCTCCCCGCCGTTAATCATCGAGCTTATGAGGTGGCGCCACAATTAATTTTGACAATTGATCCAAGTTTGTGGAGATCTATTAGTAGTGTGTTTTTTTAGGATAGTGCATGGGATTGAGCCCCAAAGCCAATAAATCGCAGACCCCGCCCCCGTTAATCGTCAAATATATGGGGGGGCCTTCGTAGTAAATATTAGCCATCAATTAAACACGATTAAAAAAATTTATAAATTTTTTAGGGAGTTGTGTGATTTTTTTGGAAGTTTTTTTGGTTGGTTTTTCCGATCTAATTTCTATAAAATCTAGTAGGAATTTATTGAAATCACAAGTTTGATGGGTAACTCTACACAATTGAAGTGCCCTAGGGGTTTTTCAGGGTGCTCAATCCAGATATACAGTAAAAATCCCCATTTAAATAACACAAATCAAGATTTCACCTCAAAATTTTCCAACAAATTCTGGCACCAAAAAATCCAAAAAGTCGCAGTAAAGACAATTCCATTTTTTATTAGCATGGAAGTTTAACATTTGGCTCTAATGTTCTGACAACTCCATTTTTTATTAGCATGGAAGTTTAATGTTTGGCTCTAGTGTTCTGGAATCTGGTGTTCTCTATTTTTGGTGTTGTGTATTAAAAAATCAGGGGACCAACAAATTTCAAAAGGCATGAATTTGAAGTGATTTAACTTTTGAGAATTGTGAATGCAAAAAGACACCACTAATGATAGGAGTTTGATATAAAAATTGATTCTTTGAGTTGCAATAAAGACTTTTTTCTCTTGTTTCAATTAAATTAATAGAGTGAGAGAAAGATATAGTGGACAAGAAAAGATAGTGAGAAAGCTATCAAAAGTCAAAACTTTGACACAAATAAAGAACATATGGGCACAACAAAGGCTATCGGTTGGGATTGAGTGTAAACAAAAGTTGTTATGTGTAAAAAATTGTAAAGGATAAAAAACAAAGTGAGTGTTGCAAAAAGAAGAAAAAAAAGCATTTTATCTTTTATCAAGGGATTGGTGTCTCCTTTAGGTAGGTGCCTGAAAATATTACTAGGTTGGTGCCTGCAAATAGTGGGAGTAGGTTTTGTCAAGTCATATAGTAGCCTATATTTATTAACATTTATTTGTCAACTCAGGGTAGGTAAACCTATGAAGTGAAAGCAATATATATGCAGAACTAATTGTCGAGGGCTCCTAAGGAAAAGAAAATGCAACTCAAGATGTGTAAATCTCAGAGTTGATTCCAACTTAAAATAGTTTTCAAAATTCTAAAGTCAATTATTGACCTTGTTGGAATAATATCACAAATTTAGATGGATACATTATACTTTCACACTAAATTCTTTTTCTGAAATCATAGTTATTTGGTCAAAATTGGTTTAAGAATGCAATGAAAAAGAACTCTAAATGAAATTAGCATTCTAAGTTTATAAGAAAATTCACATCAATTTAATGACAATCACTCATAAATTCAAAACTCAAATCCTTCCAATCATGTTTTCAATCATTAACTTAAGCATTATTGACTCTAATTAATTGTAATAATTATCTTTAAAACACAATAATCTTCAATTTCGGATAAATCCTGTTTTTTACACATGTTTTGACATCAAAATTCTATCATTAAAGGAAAACATGTTATTAATTACAGAAACTTTTGGAAATTTATAGGAATTCTATAGGAAATTACAGGAATTTATAGATTATGTGTTAAATTATGAAAATGACTAATGGAGTGAATATAAACATGATTAATCATTTCTAAATCAATTAAAATAAAATATACAACACATACGGGGGGTCCTCTTAGAATATACTGTGAAAACTACTGAGAAGCTTTTGAAAAACGCTACGCCATGTCACAAATGAAGTCTTTGTATTACAACAACTTTAATCCTTAGTACAAGTAAAATTCCTTGCTCATAATAAGCATATGAAAAATAATGATTGAATAACTCCTTCCTCTATTCATGAGGATTTATTTATACATAAATTATCAATAAAAAACAATAGAACCAAATCTCTAAATGAAGAATTTGTTCAAACATATTTTCCAAATTTGGAAAATTAGATACACGAAAAATATGGTTTTGACAATCTTAGAAAATCTTCGATATACCCCAAATCACACACTTTTTGAGGAATATGCTCGCACCCCACCTAAATGAGGATATTTTGCACAAAACACATGTTTTAGATTTTCGATATTCGCCTTCATCTGCTCATAAATTAAGGAAGAATTTGATTGTTTAGAAATTTTGGAAATTTCGACTGAAGCTTTGATCATGACCTGAAGGCTTTCACATGCGACCTAGGCAAGTTGTGAATGACATAAAACCATATTGAGGGATCTAGTAACAAAAAACAAGTTTCATAGTTTCTCCTTGAGTTGTGAAAATATAACAACATTGGATTCCATTGCAAGAAATCAACCTTTGATTGTAGAATATTCTGAAAACTACCATCATTAGCAAGATAAAGTATAATCTTCCTTAACGTATTAAAAATGAAGGAAAATTGATATTAATCAACCACTAAAGCATAATCAAATGGTTAATGGTGTTTTTATGGGAAGACGTGACAAATGGAGTGATTATTGAGTGAAAAAATGAGTCAATTCAATGAAAGGACAAGTATGAATGATGAAAATGGTGACAAAATGATGATGAATTGGCAACCCAACATCTCCCACACACTTGAGGATTAGCATGTCCTCATGTAAACAAAGTAAGGTATTGATGTATAACCTTTGTTTACCATACTTATTATTTACATACATGCATTTGGGTGGTACATGAGACATATTATATACTCTATTTTACATTTTCATAACCAATTTTCTTCTATGTATATGAAAATGTAGCAAGTACAAAATTTTATTTCCTTGGGTTTTGATTTTGACTTCTATCATAATGAATAGGGTACTACCATATGATTTTTATTTTTTCTAAGAACATAGTGCATATTTATTTTTTGTAGTTGGTTGTATCAATGGGTGGAAAGAATGTTTGAGAAAATTAAATGTATAAATAGAAAATGGTGATATGGAAAAATAAGTAAATGTAATAGAAGTTAGTGGTATTTCATCATATTTTCCAATTTTTTAACAAATTTGAAAATTTTATACCAATCTTACCTTAGGTTATCTCTATGCCGATTGTTGATATCCATGCTAAAATAAGATTTTAATATGAACAATTTGAGCTCTATTTGCTACTCAAGCAAACAAACAGAGTATAATGTTGGCTTTGTAATGAAGAGAAATCCATTGGAATAGAAACAAGAACATGAAGTTGTATGGATGAAATCATATGGTTGAACATGAACATGAATATGTTAATGGATGATTGCACATGATACTCTAGAAAAGTTGATCTGATTTCTTTCTAGTTGTGTGTGAGTGATTTACCTAAAAGCTCATTTGATTTCTTGGTTCAACTTGTGTTATTTATAAATTAAATGCAATAATTTCCATTTGAAACATACTTATGGAAATTTCGTCCCATTTGCCAAAAAAATTTGTGCAAAAAGTACCCCCAAGAAAGGAAATCTAGTTGTAACAGCCTTTCTATAGCTACAAAATTGTTGAATTTTGAAAAAATGCTTTTTGAGTCAAAGAAAATGATTATATTATGTGGCTATGAACCTTGAATGAAAAGGACATATTCACCCTTCCTCCATACTCATGATCCTTTTGTATACACCTTTGAGTATACTCCATTTAATTAAATTGTAGAGCTTGAGACCTTTGGTTATATGTTGTATGAAGGTGCATAATAGTCTCAATCCAACCTTTGGAAAATGGTTAAGCAAGATCTTGGGCCATGAATTAAGACTTGTTCAAGTAGGCACATTAGAGAATAAGAACATGGTTTATGAACCAGGGTTGGACCTATTAGATCCACTCCCCTATTTGCCTACCTTACCATTCTCACAAAATCCAAGGTATTGTTTCCTTAGATTTTCAATATGAGATTGTGTCCACAAAGAACTCACCATTGGTAATTCTATATGCAATCCAAATTCCCTATAAATATTTTAGACCCAAGTCTCATAGATCTCTATAATAAACAAATTAGAGAAAATATTTCAAATCCATCCATAATTAAAATTTTGGGAAATATTAGTTGAAAGAATCCATCATATCTCCCAAATGTTGAACACTTTTAGGAAATCATCCATGTGGAACTTAAATAAGCCTATCCTCCACAAAATCTATGTGGCGTATTTTCAAAATTCGCCTCCATTTTCTCGCAATTGACCCTGAAAGTCTGTCTCTTTGGAAACTAACCTAGGTTTAATGAATTGCTCATTTCTTCATTGTTTTGCATTGCAAGCTGCACATAGGCAGCAATCTATTTTCCATGGAATCATCATGTCTTGTATTTTACACTTGGATCCATATAGTGAGCACCAAATTTTTATTTAGTTCCATTTGATATGTCATATGTAATTGATACATTCTTCTCTTATTTATGTATTTTTCACCCTTTTTTTTTCAATTCACCACATATTGTTGGAAATAATACTGACAGGGGCGGGGGGTGTGTGAATCAGTATTAGCGAATCACTAACCTTTTCATTTCCATACTTAGATTCATATACTCTACTTCAATTAAGGGAACCCGCGTGTACACGCAACTATGTTTAATGCAACTAACGTATATCTAGTAAATTTATGGTTCAGTTAATCCATTATATGTTGATCTTTAATCAGTGCATTAGAACTTCATTAACCATATGAACGGTAAACAGGTGCAGTAAAACCAAACAGATCATCACACATAAGAAACACACATGAACACCATGATATAAGGTGGAAACCCAATGCGGGACAAAAACCACCTACTGTTGTTTTCTTTAATATAAGAAAACCCTGTTTACAACCTTGTACTGGTGTAGACTCATACCAGTACGCAGGCACCCACCTGCGAAAGGCTACTACCTTCTCTCATTCTCCAGCTTCTACTGGAAGGGAGCTCCAACCCCCTAGCTCTTGTACTAGCCGATATATTTAATAGTACGTAGGTGCCGGCCTACAGAAGGCTACAACCCTCTCTTGTCTTCTAGGGACCATGTTTCGTAACTTTTCATACTAGATCCATCAATAACATCAAAGTACAAAATCAATCACCTTTGCAATACAACCATCAACCACATCTACATCATCAATCCTTGAATCACCCAACAACTGAATCATTGAAACCTTGTCATCAACACAGTCACCAGAACATAGAGCAGAACCCAGAACTTTGCAACAACAACCAGATCCAATCTGCAACTTCAAATATCATACTTCAAATAGTATACGTGACTCTGATGAGCCAAAACTATGTGTATACGTTCTTTTACCAAAGTCAACCTGCGTACACATCTGCAAATATTAACTCAGAACTTTGCAGTTATACCAGGCATCAGGTATACCTAGATCATAACATTTATACAATAAAACATGCATCAATAATTCAGATCTAGTCTATCCATGATCAAACCACATAATGATAATACATTTCAAGCCTTATGATCCCGATCCATCATCCATATTCAACCACATAGGTGCATCCTTGGTTCAGATCAAGCAAAGCATCACAAACCCATAACCTGCATACTGGATCTCACACTTCATCAGATATTCAATACTTGCTCACTTCCACATCTTGGCCTAATGACCTTCTCCTTATATAGGTTTACGCCTCTCTCAATACCATGGTCCAAAACCACATAGAACCAATACCTTGGACCCAATACCTGGGGTCAACACTTCGGACCAAATACCATGGACCAATACCAAAATACCATGGACTAAACACCACAGACCAAAACTTAGATTCCCAACATGTACGTGCCTTTCCTTCTATAAATGTGCCTGTGTATGTATACACGTCTTGGTATATGGTGAACCTGTGTGTATATGCTCCTTTGTCACATCACACCTGTGTATATCTCTGATCATTAATTCTTTGCTATTTACTAGTTGTACTATGATCTGTCATCTGAGTGAGTTTCCACTAAGGACAACACCTGTATCATACCTGTATCATAATGCCAATAATATCCCCCTTTGGACTTGATGGTAACAACCACACCAAGTAACTCTCCCCCTTTGACATCAAGGGAAAAGGGCGGACCAAGATACTCTCTCCCTTGATATGCATTCTATTGTCCATACTCCCCCTGAGTACATGCTGAATTCTGATTGAGCTCTCCCTTTGTACATGCCAAGATGTACCAATCTGTCCATGCTCCCCCTGAGCATATCCAAGGTCTACAAAAGCATAACATGACTCTATACATACATCACCAATGACCTTCCTATCACCAAAGACTCATACATACATCAATCTCCCAACCAAGTGGGGATACACCAAATGTTTATACATGACTCAAAATAAGAAACATTACATCATCCATCCCATTCATAGTGAGGTTACAAATCATGACCTTTATAACAAAGACCAACAATCTAATCAAGACCATGATAGTCATCAACAACTATCATACACCATATATTATTTGCACCATAGGCATCAGCATCCAGTCTTGTAACCTGCAATACCATTCTTTTGACCAACCAGCAAGATGTATCATTTAGCCACATAAACATCATCACCAAAGACTTCTAACCATTGCCAACAATGCATTATTTGAAGTATATGCTCCCCCTAAACCTGTGCCATGCCATCATCAATCAGAGCAGATAAGTGACTGAACCATATCAGACTTCTGTACTGCTGCTTTTCTTCAGAACATCATATACGTGACTGTGCAGTGTCTAATTCGCGTATATACGTGACTTTTCTTCATGAAA
Organism: Pinus taeda; assembly: GCA_000404065.3. Classification (NCBI taxonomy): domain Eukaryota; kingdom Viridiplantae; phylum Streptophyta; class Pinopsida; order Pinales; family Pinaceae; genus Pinus; species Pinus taeda. The sequence goes on from APFE030208498.1 coordinate 141,047, forward strand.
CCTATGTATGAGATTTAGAACACTGATGTTCCACACTTTCAGCTTCCTCTGAGTCTATGATGCTTGTATGTTCTGCTATGCCACATCTTTTTAGTTGTACTTCCTTTTTATTCCATATCTTCAACTATGATGATGTTTTCTCCTTTTGGTATGGTGCCCAAAATCTTCTCCTGCATTCCTTTGCTATATTTCCAAGCTTGTTACATGCATAACATCTTACATGTTTCATATTCCTCCTATAGTAGTCAATGGCTTTGTGACCAAACATATTGCAAGAAAAACAATATCACTTGAAGTACTTGGAACGTGATGATCTTTCTGTGTGACGGTCTTGAACCATTCTACTTTTGCATCTAGCTGCAACATGTCCAAGATTATGACATACATAACATTCAACATTATTCATCTGAGGAAATAATTGTCTATGACTTCCACAGTTAGGAGCAAAAGATTTTCTTTGAGGAATTTATTTCCTTGGCTGTTGATGGGGTTGTCCTCTCATCTCCTTGTTGAGCATTTCAGATTTCTCATTAGAGTTCCTTGCCTCACCTTGTGAGCTAGATTCACCTTCAACATATTCATAAAAACCAAGACTAGTTTTGATAGCAGGCAACCTTTGACTACTAAGAATATCATCCAAAATCTTAGTACTGTCTTGAAATTGTAATAGTTTATCCTTTTCTTCTAATTTACCTTTCAAGATATTTACCTCAACCTGATGTTGTTCTTCCTTTTCCAAACATTGCTTCTTCAAAATTTCTTCAGACTTTCTTCCTTCTTCCACTTGTTTCCTTAATTTGGGAGTCTCTTTTTCTTGTTCTTCATTCAACTCCTGCAGCACTCTCCCTTTTGCTAAATAGATCTTGTTGATCTACGATTTTATTTGATGCTTCATTTGCTTGTTCATATTCAATCTGAGGTGATTCAGAATCCGAATACTTGCTTCCACCTAATGGCAAGCTGTCCCTATTCCTTTGAGCTACCTTCTTCTTCTGACGCGCTTTCTTTCCCATTGTTCTACAGATCTCCTTCAAGCGATCAAGCTTCTACCAAAGGACTTGCTCTGATTCCAATTTTTGGAAATAATACTGAGAGAGGGGGGGGTGAATCAGCATTAGAAAATCGCTAACTTTTTCATTTCCATAGATTCATATATGCTACTTCAGTTAAGGGAACCCGCATGTACATGCAACTGTGTTTAATGCAACTAGTGTATATCCAGTAAACTTATGATTCAGTTAATCCATTAAATGTTGATCTTTAATCAGTGCATCAGAACTTCATTAACCATATGAATAGTAAATAGGTGCAGTAAAAATGAACAGGTCATCACACATAAGAAACGCACCTGAAAACCATGATATAAGGTGGAAACCCAATGCAGAACAAAAACCACCTACTGCTGTTTTCTTTAATATAAGAAAAACCTGTTTACAATCTTGTACTGGCGCAAACTCATACCAGTACGCAGGCACCCACCTACAGAAGGCTACTACCTTCTCTCATTCTCCAGCTTCTACTGGAAGGGAGCTCCAACCCCCTGGCTCTTGTACTAGCTGATATATTTACTAGTATGTAGGCACCGACCTACAGAAGGCTACAACCCTCTCTTTTCTTCCAGGGACCACGTTTCATAAATTTTCATACTAGATCCATCAATAACATCAAAGCACAAAATCAATCACCACTGCAATACAACCATCAACCACATCTACATCATCAATCTATGAATCACTCGACAACTGAATCACTGAAACCCTGTCATCAACACAATCACCAGAACATAGAGCAGAACCCAGAACTCTGCAACAACAACCAGATCTATTCTGCAACTTCAAATATCATACTTCAAACAATATATGCGACTCTAATGAGCCGAAATTGCATGTATACGTGCTTTTACCAAAGCGAACCCGTGTACACATCTGCAAATATTAACTCAGAACTTTGCAGCTATACCAGACATCAATGGTGCCCAGATCATAACATTTATACAATAAAACATGTGTAAATAATTCATATCTATTCTATCAATGATCAAACCACATAATGATAATACATTCCAAGCCTTACGATCCCAATCCATCATCCATCTTCAATCGCATTGGTGCATCCTTGGTTCAGATCAAGCATAGCATCACAAACCCATAACCTGCATACTAGATCTCACACTTCATTAGATATTCAATACTTGCTCACTTCCACATCTTGGCCTAATTATCTTCTCCTTATATAGGTTTAGGCCTCTCTCAATACTATGGTCCAAAACCATGCAGAACCAATACCTTGGACCCAATACCTGGGGTCAACACTTCGGACCAAATACCATGGACCAAATACCACGGACCAAAACTTAGATTCCCAACATGTATGTACCTTTCCTTCTATAAACGTGCGTGTGTATGTATACGTGACTTGGTATATGGTGAACCTGCGTGTATATGCTCTTTTGTCACATCACACCTGCGTATACCTCTCTGATCATTAATTCTTTGCTATTTACTAGTTGTACTATGATCTATCATCTGAGTGAGTTGCCATCAAGGACCACACCTGTATCATAATGCCAACACATATTATGCCCAACAATTGGATTTAGGTTATTAGAGGGTTATGTTGCATAGATTTTATTTACAACCATAAAAAATCCTTCTATTCCATTGAATTGTACTCAGAATGGTCATTTTGACCCTTTCTAATCAACATAATATTGTCTTCTTAAGTTGATTTAGATTTATCTTCTAACATTTCTTCAAAGCTTTTTGTGAATTTGCATTTCCATTATCATTGAGCTTTTAATTCTTAATAGTGGAAGATTCTTCTTGATGCTTTGATGCCTTAACCCTAACTTTCGTGCTTCAACATAATGTCTATAGGAAGAGGTAGAGTGAAGGAGATCAAGGTTACAAGACTAAAGGTCTAAAACTGGTTTTGAATGAATCTGAACTTTGCTTTGTTTCTTTTATTATGGGAATCTAAACTTTCACTTATAGGAATCTGGAAACTTGTTTTACCATTATCTCTAAAACCACAAATTTGTTTTTAACGGAACTTTGTGAGGCAGTTGGTATCTCCGATATTCTTATTCTTGCCAAAAATTGCAACCAACAAATACACATTTTTCGAGAAAAATGAAAAACTATTGTAGGTAACAATGGCTATTGTTTAATAAAATATGCATCAATTTGAATTGAATTTTTCTATGTTGATTCAGCTTACTATAGTACATCTCCATACCAAATTTCATTACCATATGATGTACGGAACTCATGAAAAGAACAAAATGGCTGAAGATGATAGTGGCCAATTTTTTTAAAACAATAAATCAAAATTCACTGAAATTGATGTATTTATTCAAGATACCTTGACGTATTTGTCATCCAAATTTCATGGCGATCCAATATGTTGTTTATGAGATATTATAAAATCAATTTATGCTTTGTATTTGAAGAAAATGGTGTTCACTGTAACATTGACCAAGATTTTGAGTTGACTGTGTGCAACCTAGGTTTGATATAAACAACATGAAACCATATTGATGGGTTTAAGAAGAAAATCGAGGTTTCAAACCTTTCATATGAAGTTGTGCAAATATGCCAACCTTGGAAGTCATTCCAGAAACTCGCCCTTTAATTATAGGATTTTTTTTGTATATCACCTGCGTTGATTCAACCTTTGTTGCTTTACCTATACTTATTGATGTCAATTGTACTCTTTTTTAGAATTTCTAGTTTTATTTCACAAAACACCAAAACTTTAAAGTTCGAAATCTATAATTCTAGTTGAAAATATTCAAATATAGGGTCAAAAAGCTTGAAAAAAGTTCCTTGAAGTGTTGACTTTGTTATTTCTTTTATTGAGCCTTTAATCATGAACCCTCTATAAGCACAATTTTGTTCATGTGAATAGTTTTCATTGATGTCGAACAAGAAGAAGATTCACCAACAATCACTCCCCCATATTTAAGGATTTTCACATCCCAGTGTAAACAAAATAGGATTCCATTTTGTGCATTTGAACCATAAGAGAATTTTGGAATTATAGAAGGCTAAGATGGATCCGTCACCCAATCTATCCATGGATCATATTCACAAAATATAAAAAAGTATAGAGAACCGCTGAGATGGATTCGACACACTGCTACTATGTCATGCCTTTCTTTAAAAGATGGAAAAGGACATACTTATAAAACTTTGAAAAATGCTATTGTGCTAGAATGTCATGCCATTTTAAAGATAAAAAAAATGAAACACTTATGAAACCTCTGAAACCACAAAAGAAGTGATGAATAGGGGGAAGAAAGTGACATTCATTTTTATAAGAAAAACTAGAAACTGATATCTTTTAGCTAAAAATATCTTTGTACCTAACTTCATTGTCCCATGGCTATTTACCGAGCCTGAGTCAGTTCATGCTCATCAATGTTTTCAGTTTTAAGGAGTCTGAAAAACTTATAGAATACCCAAATATTAACCTGTGGATTTTTGTCAAGCCCAAGATGGTTGATGGTCACTGGTATTTTCAATTTTAGAGAGTCTAAAAAAATTAAAGAAAACTCTAGGAGGGTTCCTTTCCCGTAGATAATCTACCAAGAATGGATAAAGAGATAAAACTATGTTTGGTAGATGTTCCTCACATAGTCTAATGAGAACAAGAAGGAACAAAGCAAGCTCAAAATTACTAATTAAACAATTTATTTATTTATTTATTTATTATTTATTTATTTCCCTATACTAACATATTCTACTAAAAATAGGGAAATCTATTCAAGTGCATGCAAATTTCTAGTGCAACCATCTATGGATCAAAGTCTCTAAAGTTTTCATACCTTGTGATAAAAATAATGCTTTAATGAATACCTTGGTGTGAAGAATCAACTACTAACATGATTTGGATTCCAAGAAGTGTTAAAGAATGGAGGACTGATGTGGCTTGATGACTGCTTGGAATCAATCTTCCATGTAGACTTGATTTCCTTGGCTTCCTAGTTCAATATCTTCCTTTATCATGCTAATTAAATCTTCTGAAATATTCTCTTCATTCATAGAATCTGGTGTTAGGTAGGCAAGAAACTCTTCAATCTCAGGTTCCAATATTTTCTCTTCATTAGTTGGTGTCCATGATTCTTGGGTTTCTTCTACAAATTTGCAAGGATAACTGGTAAGGCCTTTTAGATATTCTTCCTAGATTTGTTAATGGATTAATTTCTCTTCTTGAGAACCAGATCAATCTCCAGTTATATCTTTGACATTGGAACAAGGATGTAAGAAATTCCTTGTACTGATGAGCCCTTCCCTGGTCATTAAATTATTTAACATCTTCGTTTTATTGGTTGATAGATGGGGGTATTTCCAATTCAAACTAATGGAATTCTTCCTCTAACTCTATCTGTTCAAATGAATCTATGTATATTATATATCAAATGATACATACAATATTTGACACAATTGGCTTTATAGGAAACACTATGGTGGTGGCGCAGGTTCTTACCTTTCATATTATATTCCTAATCCCCCATATTAAATTATGTTATACAGTAAGGCAGAGTAAGAGAATTGCTAAATGTTTTCTATTTTTGACAAAACAAGTTAAATTCCTAGGCACCAGTTCATTAAACCTCCCCTGCAAAATGTCGAGTCATATAGTGGTCTCTATTTATTAACATTTATTTGTCAACCTAGGGTAGGTAAACTTATAAAGTGAAAGAACTATATATGAACAATTAGTTGTTGAGGGTTCCTACATAAAATAAAATGCAACTCAAGACAGGTAAATATTAGAGTTGATTCCAATTTTTTTTTTTCATAATTCTAAATTCGATTATTGACCTTGTTGAAATAATATTGTAGATTCATTGAGATACATTACACTTTCACACTAAATTCTCTTTTTGAAAGTGTAGTTATTTGATCGAAATTGGTTTAATAATGTAATGAAAAGGAACTCTAAATGAAACCAATGTTCTAAATTCATAAGAAAATTCACACCAATTTAATGACAATGACTCTTCAATTCAAACCTCAAATCCTTCCAATCATATTTTCAATCATTGGCTTAAGCATTATTGACTCTAACTAATTCTAATAAATATCTTTAAAACACAATAGTTGTAACCACCCCTCTCATATCTACCCACTTTCACCAACCTTCCAAGGTAAACATGAGCTAAGGGCTACTATGACATGACCCAACATCCTAGCTTCATTAAGGAATTTAAATCGGCAAACTGAAACCTTACTGACCTCCCTCAAGAGGTACGGGACCCCCAAGAGCTAAACAACCACTATAAATTCCCAAATCTTGAGCTACCTTTCCTTTTAGTGATATGGGCCCCCATTCGCTTACATGATAAGGCATCCAGTCGCATGCATAATCTTAGAAGGTAGCGAATGCAACCTAAAATTTCCAGTTTTGAGCCTACAACCCCATAATCAGTGCCACCCTTTCAAGGCCCGACTCCCTATTGTAACCCTAGAGACAAACCCTGAATGAGTAGAGGTCATCTCCTAGGACATATATTCAGTAAGATAACACATTTAACTTGCTGCCCCATTACGAAAATTTAGAAGACTGGTCTATAGATAATGTTAAAGGAATTGTCTTGGGTGAAGACACTTCTAAAGTTGGTCTCACTGACAATGAAACTGATTGAAATTTGTAACAAAATGATAGAAATAAATAATGAAAATTCCAAAACGAAAGGTCTCTTATTACATAATCTTTTGTCTCAATCTTTAGAGGAAAATGTGAAAGACTGAGAGATGAACTTACATAAAAGAGGAGTGCATATTAAGGTTATTTAGTTGAAGATTACATGTACTATAACTTTAGTAAGTCTGTATATTAAAAACAACTAGCAGCTTCATTACTCCTTTCCATAGAAGAAAGACAACAAATTATTTACAAATAACAGGAATACACCTGGATAGTACCCCAGTGGAGTCACATAGGAACATAAGCATGGCTTCATTACCAGCGAGCCTAGTAAGTACCACGACGAAGTTACTTGAATCACCTCCCTACATAAGAAGCCTCTCTTCTTTCGCCTTAGTCATTTTTCATTTGAATTTTTTAACTTTTCATTTTTTTTCATTTGAATTTTTCAACTGTGCATATTAATTATTCATTTCAGAGGTGGAAGAGGGATCCCAACTTATTGAGATTAGAAGTGGTTGTTCTAGAAAAGAAATAGTTTATTGTATCTTTTGCATGCCTGTTAAGGTTTTCCCCCTCACCTTACTCTACTTGATTGAGTTGACAAGGGTTAACCCAAAAACAACCGACTAGAGAAGGTGACACTAGTTAGCGCGTGTTAGAGTTCTATAGTGATAGGATTCATAATTTTGAATGGGTGAGGATCAGTCTGGTAATATTTTCCATCATTTTTTCCTTCTACAAAATGTTTTCCCATATTAGAAATAAAAAATGTAAAGAAGGGGTAGAAAGCAGGTTCTACAAGGCATGGAAAAGCATCAAATCTAGTCAATTTATGGCACTAATATTCTAAATCCTTTTCCCTAAAAAAAAAAAAAAAACTCCTTCCCTATTTTTCCCTTATCGTAACTATTCTCCCTTGCTAAAATATTTTCCCCTATGCTAAACCCTTTCCTTTTCCTATTTACCCTTTCCCACGTTAATCCCTTAAACCTTCCCCTTCATAAACCTTTTAAATCTTGCGTATAAATATTATCCCCACTTCATGTTTTAACTTCCTCAATATTATATAAACCTCTCCTATTTTTATTAACACCATATTATTAAATCTCCCATCATATATTATATTAACTCCCTCATAAGCATTGTTAAAACCTGCTTTTTATTATAATATACCCGGGTCCCACCCCAAGGAATCACTCCACAATTTCAACACCTTATAGCCCTTCGATCCAACTCTCCCACATCCAACGACCATTGTGCAGTTTTATATCCAATATTTAACATTTCAAATTCATGCAAAATGGGTGGTTTTACCCAACCCACTCCCTGCTACGTGGCAGCCACGATATTGTATCGTGTTCTTTCAAATAAAACCATTTATCACTTTCAAAATGTGCGATAAACCATTTACCATTGGAGTTCACCCACCCTAAATTTCCTTGCGTTTTTCACCTATCCTAAAGTTTCTCCATTATATATTTTATATCCTAAGGTATGGTGGACATACGGGAATTAGGGTTAATTAAGTGAAATATCAAAGCTATGAGAAAGCGGTAAATTACATTGCTACAGGAAAAACCATACTTGAGAGAAAATAATACAGGGATATAAGGCTAAGTTTCTGAAATGGAATTCTTTCTTTTTGCTAATGCAAGAGTCAGACCTTCTTTTTCATTAATAAAATACATAATTTACATCAGTCCAAAAGAAGCTGTGGACCAAGGATGAAACCTAAATACCAACAGGAAACAGGCATGAGACAAAAGCCCCTACCCCTACAAACCAAACCTTTAAATTCTTAAAAACATGACAAAGTTTAAGCTGGCAATGGACCCGAAGAGGAACAAAAGTACCGGTCTATACAAAATTCAAGTCCGAAAAAACCCACGAACCCACGACACTGCAGAGCAATCCAAAACATTTTGCATTCCACCTAGAACTTTTTGCATCCCGCCAAAATTAAATATCATTAGCATCTCCCACGCCTTTAATCTCCAACGTTGAACCTCCTCCCCCGATCCAATGGCTTTGGCAAGTTTCGCAATACTAAGAAGTGCAACACTTACCCACCTGGTCCACCAACTAGCTCGATTGATCCCAGCCATAGATCCTTCCTATTTGGTCCAACGGCTAAGGATCAAATCGCATCGGCCAACATCACTAAAAAATAGTGTGTGATGAGGGCGGTATTCTAGCCGGCCCCACTGCCATGTGTAGCCCGCTGAATGTAATCGCTTCAAATTTGGAAAAACCATATCCCGCTTGCAAGGCCCCCAATCACCGAAAAAACGCCCCAGACCCTGTAAAGCGATCGAAGTCGGAAAACCCTTGGTTTTGAGGACGCCAAGAGTGCCTGGATGCCGACCTTTCGCTGTGTCTTTTCCTCCAAAACCTAAGAAAGAAGAAACCTCGTCCATCCTGCCTCTCTTCCAAGAACCAGAGCCACTCGATCTGCTATTATCTGGATCCGCTAAAAAGTACCAACCTGGGTAACAAAGGTCGAGATTGGCCTGCTACTCATTAAAGAAATGAAATTGGAAAAATCCGTAAACATCAAGCACCATATTCAACTGGACTTCGTCACTATGGCTCTACTCCAAAACATGATCCTATCTTCATCTGCCTGGTTATGACAATTCGCCTTTAACCTGCTCTGAGGCATCTCTTTCCAGCTCATTGCAAACCTATTCTTTATGTTGATTACTCCTTGATTGGCCAGAAGATTCGTCAGTTTATTGGCTGTTCTTCTTACATGTTTAAAAATAACTGTGTGAAGGCTCTGGAGGTGATGCTGAATCCTTTGAAAGCCCTAGATCAGCCTCCAATTCCTAGCAATATTTTCTGGCTTTGTGCCCCAACCGATTCTCTTAACCGATTTAATGATTAACTCAAAATCAACTTCAACAATCACATTTTGGCGATTATCCTATTCCAGGAAATCTAAACACTGCTCCATAGCCATCAATTCCACCATGTTGTTGGTGGCTCTTCCTAAATAATAGTAGAAGATGAAAAGGACACTTCCATTCTCATCCCTTAACACCCCTCCATAACTAGTAGTACCTGGGTTGCCTTTTGAAGCCCCATCAATGTTGTATTTTAAAAAACCGTTAGGGGGAGGATGGCAGAAATCTTGCTCAGATTCCATGGGAATTACCCTCCTATCTAGTCTCTAAGGAATAAGTCCCTGCAAACCCAACTCACTGAGAATTCTCAATTCTGCTGTAGAAGGGGAGTCCTTAGGGAGCTTACACACAATAGTGCCGATCGTTTCCTTGCATTGTTTTAAGATCTGCTCAAAAGGGCATTGGGATGGTCTCTTTTCATTCTTGAAGATTCTATTGTTCCTTTCTTTCCAGACATTCCAAATAATGAAGCTTGGCGTGAAAGCCCATGCTAAGCCAAGAACTTCATAATCCAAAAATTTTCTTCTCCATTTATTTAGGGTATTGATTATACTCCCTTTGTCCCTATCAGTTTGATGGAAAATGGTGGCAAAAGAATCCCACAACCTAGAGGTGAAAATGCAATTGTTGAGAAGGTTCTCCATTGTTTCCTCTTGGGCTTCACAGAGCTAACATCTGGAATGCCCCGGGACACCCCTCTTCCTAATATTATCCCAGGTCAAAATTTTCCTATGCTGAACCAGCCACATGAAGAGTTTAATTTTTATCCATCCTTGATGTCTCCATAGATATTGCCAAATCCTATCCGGAGCTTGGGAAATCAGGTTAAGGAGGAGGAGTTTTGCCTCCTTAAGTTTAAAGGTACCCTCATTATTGTTGCCCCATCTCAGTTGGTCTTGCCCTTCTGACAACAAAATCTTCCTTTGATCTAATATTTTTGTTAGAGTCTCTGCTTTAGCTTTCAGGGGACCATCATCCGTGAAATTAAAGTTCCTCTAGGTTCTCCATTTTCCCAAACTATTGGTTTGGTCCCAAAAGTCCTTTACTTTAGATAAACCTTTAGTATCTGTCTCTTCCTTGAGGATCCTCAAGTCTTATCTTAACGATCTAGGTTCTTGTTGCAATTTATCCTCCCAGAATAGAGCTAGATCTCCCTCTTTGATTTCCCAGAAGTTGTTATCTTGAACTAAGCCTCGATTCTCCCAGGCCTTATTCCAAATGAATGAGCCCTTTATATTTCCAGAAATTTTAATAAGATCATTATTTTTCCAAGTGCTGGCATATTTTTATTTCCAAATAATAGCCTACTGAGCCTTTGGGTCTTTTACCCATCGCCACCATAATTTTGCTCCTAGAACCTTGCTTAGAATCTCAGGATCATCCAATCCAAGCCCTCCATGGTTTTTAGGTTTGCATATTTTTTCCCAAGCTACCAAGGCCCATTTCTTTCTTTCTTCCCCCTTGCCCCAAAGAAAGTCTCTTTGTATGGTTCTGAATTGTTGCGGGACTCCTTTTGGTGCTGGGAGAGCTGATAGCATGAAGACAGGGATTGATTGCAGGATAGCCTTGGCGAGCACCAACCTACTAGCCAAGTTTAAAGATCTAATAGTCCATTTCCTGATTTTATCTTGCAGTTTATTAATCACTGGCTCCCAGATGCTCTTGTGTAAAGATTTGGCCGTTAGAGGAACTCCCAAATATTTTGAAGGTAGGATCTCCCTTTGAAAGCCCAAAATTCTGGATATATTTCTTTGAATAGAAATATGAGTATTAAAGAAAAAAAATCTTAGATTTGGAGAGATTAAATTCCATACCTGAAGCCATGGCAAAGTCACTCAGGACTTGTTTGTAAGAAAGAGCCTCTTTGACTGTGGGGATTCCCTACAGCATGGTATCATCCACAAATTGTTGATGAGTTAAGGCCTGTCCATTTTCAGAGAGTTGGAGCCCTTTGACTTTACCAACTGCTTTAGCATGCTTGATAGATCGACCCAGCCCTTCCATCATGAGTATAAAGAGAAAGGGAGGGAGAGGATCTCCCTGCCTAAGGCCTCTTGAAGGAATAAAAGTCTTCGAGGGAGAACCATTAACAATAATTGAAAAACTGGGAGAAGTAACAAGGGCCATCACCCATCTGATCCAGTTGTGATCAAACCCAAAAACAATGAGAAATTTCCTGATATAAGTCCAATTTAGCTTATCATAAGCTTTGGCTATATCCAATTGCATGATCATTCCAGCCTTCCTATTGATAGTTAATGAGTGCACCACCTCATGAGATTGAATGATGTCGTTGAGGATTTTCCTACCTTCCACATATCCAGATTGTTCCACCAACACCAAGGTAGGAAGAAGAGGTTTGAGTCTATTGGCCACCACTTTAGATATTATCTTGTAGACCACATTACATAAGGTAATGGGTCTAAACCTGTTAGGAGTTTGAGCCAATTCCTGCATAGGGATTAGGGAGATAAAGGTGGTATTAAGCGCCTTCAAGATGGTTTTGCCCCTCCCGAAGTCTTCAACTACATTCAGAATATCTTGTTTGACTATATTCTAGCACGCTTTAAAGAAATCTGCATTGAATCCATTTGGGCCTAGTGCCTTACCATTTTTCATTTCTTTTAGGACCTCACTAACCCCCTCTTCAATCACTGGTCTATTGAGGTTAAAATTATCCTCTCTAGACACTAGTCTAGGTATATGTCTTGTTAAATCCTTGATGAAATTCTCTCTCTCTGAGATGGTTTCCCTTGCTATCCCACGAAAGAGTTGGACAAGCACAGCTTCTATGCCTTCATGGGAACTGAGAAGTTTCCCTTCCTCATCCTTGATCGAAGAGATTCTATTGTGGGCTCTGTTTTCCAAGGTGGATTTGTGGAAGAATCTGGTATTTCGCTCTCCTTCTTTTAGCCATTGCACTCTATATTTTTGTCTCCAAAATATTTCTTCTTGTTTACAAAATTTCTCCCATTCTTGTTGTAGTTTGTTAGCTTTCTCATCTCTGACTTTGTCAAAGCCAACCGAGATAAGGACTTGGTTTAGTTTCTGCAATTTGTTATCCACGGCTTTTTTTTCCTTTGAAAATATTACCAAATTCTTTCTTGTTCCAATCTTTTAGCCTACATTTGATATGTTTTAATCTTTTGTGAAGAAGGAACATACTTGTACCCTGAATTTGTAAATCTTCATACCACCAACCTAAAATGTTGTTGATGAAATATGGATGGGAGAGCCAGATATTTTCAAATCTGAAAGGTCCATTCCTGGGGGTTCCTATGCCTTTGACCTCCAGTTGGACCGACTGGTGATCTGATCCTCCAAAGGGGAGAATACTTGCTGCCATTTCCTTATTATTGAGCATAAGGTCCTTTGTGATGATGAACCTGTCTAACTTCAATGCTACTAGAGACTCTCCTCCTCTTTTATTGTTCCAAGTAAAGAGACCATTACTGGAAACAATGTCAACTAGCTTCATAGAATCCATGAAAGTTTGAAAGGCTAAGGAGTCTTTATTTAGGGATCTGGTACCCCCTTTTTTCTCCAAAAGTGATTTGATCATGTTGAAATCACCACCCAAAATCCAGGGTATATCTCCAAATCTTGCTCTGAGATCCACCAGAGAATCTATAAATCTGAGTTTATCATCCATTCTCTGAGGGCCATAAACATTCATGACCAGATAGGTCTCCCTATCTCCCACAGGTTGAATAACCACTGATAAATAATTTCTAGAAGCCTCGGCATATATGATCCCAATCTTTTTGGGGTTCCAAAGAGTAAGAATGCCACCTGCTACATTTTCTACCTTGACTTCTAAAAACTCAAAACGATTGAGCCATTTACTGTGTAATTCTTTAATTTTCTGAATGGAACATTTAGTTTCGTGGATAAAAATCATATCCGGAGCTTCTTGCTTCATTCTATTACTAATTAATCTTTGCTTCCTTTTACTACCAAGACCCCTTATATTCCAAGAAGTGAACTTCATCATTAAAGATTTGTGAAGGATTAACTGGTTAGGTCTTTCATCTTACTTGAATCTATCATTAGCTTTCCACATTCCATCAACAACGCATTCTACTTTTTTCTGCCTCTTTTTTTACCTGGGCCTCTAGGTGCTAATCGTGGTATGTTTTTAAAAATTTTCACCCCTTCGTTACCCTATTTTGCAGTATTTCGTTGCCTGACCATCCCTGTATTCTAGGTTTTCCATAAGTATAGTTGTTGTACTCTAGTGAACTCCTCTTAAGGTAATGAGTCTACCCCTCCCACAGTTCCTTGTTTCAAGAACCCTTCCAAGTCTAGGTGTTCCCTCTCAAGAATCTCCTGTAACTCATGGTCCTCCATTTCCATCTCACTCTAGGTTATACCCCTGGTACATATCCAATTCTGCATCACTCATCATAGCCTCTTTCTGTTTATTATCATCCTTTGTGTGCTCCTTGTCTTCCTCTTCCTCCTTCTCCTTTGGACTTACCTTCATGCTCTAATCTACTTCTTTTGTCTCTTCTTCTTCTTCGAGAACTTGGTACTTGTTCAGACTCACCTGAGGCCCTTCTGCTTGATGATGTTTAAGTCCCCTTTTGCCCCCTTTTCCTTTATGGTTCACTTTGTGAAATCTATATGTATCTTCCATGGTGGTAGCTTTGTTTTTGTTCTCTATTTTATTGAAAGGGAAATATCTGAAAAGGTTTCCATGCTCATGGCATCTGCGACATCTAAAAGGAATATGTTCATAATCCACTGTTTGAACCCATTCTTCATCATAAACCTCCAAAATAACCTCATCTGGTAGGACTCCTGATAGATCCATTTCCACACAAATTCGTGCAAAGGAAGTGTATTTTCCCCTTCTGGTTGCTTTAGAAGCTTTGACAAAACGTCCTAATTTATTTCCTATGGCTGTTAATGACTCTTTTTGCCAATAATCAAGAGGAAGGAAGTAAATCCTTACCTAAACCGGAACCGAGGTAAATGTTTCCTGCTCCGGGACAAAGTTCATCCTCCACGATCTCATGTAGAGGCCAACAGCGACGAAGAAGTAGGGCCCCCCTTCAAACACTCTGTCTTTATCCTCAATATTTGTGAAGACCACAGTGAAGAATCCCTTTGACCCAAGATGTAGGTCAATGCTTCCTTTTGGTTTCCAATGATATTTAATCCGTGTCTGTAATGCTTTTTCAGTGGGCCATACTCCCATGAATTTACAGATGATAGCAAATGTCTGCATGTGTTCCCTGTGTGCCTGCAGAGCAGGATCATTTAGTACTACTCTGGGTCTGACTTCGGTTTTGGGTTTACATGGACCCTTCCATGCCTTGGTTTTTGTCCCCTGTTCCTTGTTGTCTTCCTCCTTGTCTTTTGTGCTATTATTCTCCTTTACTGTATTTCCCACCTGCTCTTCTTCAATGCTTTCTTTCCCTACTTCAGCAGTACCTTTGGCCTCTTCTATTGGCTTCTTACCTTGGCTGGCCACAACCTACTTGTATGAGGGAGTGCAGCTGCCTCCTTTGCACCCTTCCATGCAGTACAACGTTTGCTAGTGCCTGTAAACCCTCACACCAAAGCGCTCCTGATCGCCCACCAACTTTATTCCTTGTTAGTTATTCCCCATATCGCCGGAAGAAATGATGAATGTTCATTTTCTGAAATGGAATTCAAATGTAAAATTTTTTTACATTTACAGGTAGGTGTAAAATCATGTTGTAGGTGAAAGTAAAAAGGGAAAGTGAAAATACTCTTCCTATCAAAAAAACCAACACATGGTTTTGTAAACAATACATGGTTTTTTGCTAATTAAATTATGGATTTCATTTTAAAATATTCTAGATATAGTATTCATATATATATATATATATATATATTTTCCAAAATATTTTGTGACACTAATGGACATAAAACAGAAGAGGAAGTGCAGTAATAGGATCAGCCAACAGTGAGGGAAATCTCAAAGTTTTAGTCAGAGGATCAACAAGTAGTTTTGAGTTAGTTATTGGGAAAACAGAGATAAATCTGCATCTATTAGTTTATTTGACATCACAACCAAAAATTTGGGTCCACATCCTAAATGTTCCCACTTCTACAGTAACAACATTTGCATAGCACTTCACCAAGTTTATAATTTTGCAGTAGTAAAAGTTTTTAGTTTAGCTATAGTCTAAAAATGTCATGTCTGTTAGAGGCAACATTTATGTAAACAATTTATAATTTTTTTATAAATAATTCACATTTTGAAGTATTCTGGGGGATGATTTTCTAAACAGTTTGATATTTGTAATTTTCTAGAACCTGAGGGTGATTGTACCAGCTTCAAGTTAGCAGATTTGATTGAGCAATAAAGCATCATATTACAAGATTCCTATGTTCAGCTACTTCAGTGAATTATTTTCCAATGTTCAGTGATTTTTTTAAGTTTTCACTATCATATGTTTTCTAAATCCGAATGGTATAACAAGAAGCATATTTCAGGACATGTGTAAAAGCACTCTGTCTTAAACTGTTTTCCATTTTTATGTTTTCCTTTAATATCCAGATTAGGGAATTCTTAATTACTCCCTAGTTTCAATTGATTCATCCATAATCCTATTCAAAGGATTCTTAATTGCCCTCTGATCCCGATTGATCTCCAGTCCATTTCTTCCATGATCCGAATTGAGGAATTCTTAGTTGCTCCTTGATTCCGATTTTTTGTCATTCAACCTAAAGATCTGAAATGGCTCAGTTATTTGCCCTGTAAACATTTCCTTTAGAAACTTGATTCTGCTCTGTTGCTTGACTTTTGACTCCATAGCCCGATGGTAAACAGATCTGCATCTGTTCATCTGAAGCATTAATCTCCCCACCAAACCAAAATCAATCAAAACCAATCAGTCCCACATCGCTAGCCTAAAACTTTTCCAAACAAAGTTAAATCTGAAAGAGAGAGCCCTCTCTAAAGCTGGCAAGGCTAGATCCCAGCTTCCAGAGTAGGTTTGTAGTTACCTCAGTGATTTCTTTCTTTAGCCTTGAGAAATTTCTGAGTGATAACATAATGGTGACCATATTGGGGAAGACATTTTGTCTTCCTCAGAAAAGTGTATCAAGTTCCAGATCTAATCGATGATGGTGAACAGTGATCAAACACAAGAAGGCCGAATTATTCACCTAGCGACTCCATGTTCGAAGTATCCAACGCTTCAAAGTTTTCAAGGTGACTCCATTGTCAAAGAATCCAGGTTTTAGAGCGTTCATGGTGACTCCACTACATGTTGATAAGATTTCTCACTAAACAAGATGACAGGGTATGTGGCAAATCTTCTATCTAGTGAAATTTTAAAAGGAATCAGGAATGAGTTAGAAGAATTTCAAATTGATGAAGCTTTTTTAACAGTCGTGTTTCATCGTTTGAAATCGAGCAAATATCCTTCTGAAAGTAAAATTTGTTTTCTTAAGTTAGTTGCTGAAAGATTTGAGAAGGATATTGAACTTTTGGATCTTCAGATTCAGCCCTATAGTTTCCAATATCCTCAAAAATTCTTGGAAAATCTTCCTTCTCCAAAGCAAGAGGAAATTGTACTACCTATTGATTTGCATATTGATGATGATTATGTTTTTGAGTACAAGACTGAAGATGTGGATGCAAGGTTTAATTTTGAAGATGCAACTGATCAATTAGGCATTGAAGGCCTAGAAGCAAATATCATACATCATACTTTTATTGATCTTATCACTAATTACATGAAAATTTTTGCTAGTTCAAGAGCTCAGCCATGTATTTTTATTAAAGACCAAATATATCAATAGTTTCCATTACATATGATAGGTTTGATTGTGTGGACACATGATCAAATTATAATTTTGAGTTCACTGGCAAGCAGTCAAGCAGTCTATTTCTTTTTACAACTACTTGATTGGCTTCATTGGCACTATTGTATTACTTGACTCGGCAAGATTTTCAGTAGTATAGGGTAGGTAGCAGTGTACAAATAAGTTGAGGATTCTGAGCATATTTTCAGTTTCGTTCCAATTAGCAGTACAAGTATTAGTTTAGTGTGTTTTATATTTCAGTTTGCAGAGTGGATATGATTTTAGTTTGAGATTTTTGCAGTTGCAATGGCAAAAACAGGTTGCAGAGCTATTGATCTGAAAGTTCTTGACATTTCACCAGGAAATTCCATCCCCATGTGGAGCCACTACTAGAGTCTTATAGTGATAGGATTCATAATTTTGAATGGGTGAGGATCAGTCTGGTAATATTGTACATCCTTTTTGCCTTCTGCAAAATGTTTTCCCATATTAGAAATAAAAAATGTAAAGAAGGGTGGGCAGAAAGTAGGTTCTACAAGGCATGGAAAAGCATCAAATCTGGTCAGTTTATGGCACTAATATTCTAAATCCTTTTCCCTAAAGAAAAAAACTCCTTCCCTATTTTTCCCTTATCCCAACTATTCTCCCTTGCTAAAATATTTTCCCTTTATGCTAAACCCTTTCCTTTTCCTATTTACCCTTTCCGGCCACTAAACCCTTAAACCTTCCCCTTCATATACCTTTTAAATCATGCGTAAAAATATTATCCCCACTTCATATTTTAACTTCCCCACTATTATATAAACCTCTCCTATTTTTATTAACACCATATTATTAAATCTCCCATCATATATTATATTAACTCCCTAATATACCCGGGTCCCACCCCAACAAATCACTCCACAACTTCAACATCTTATAGCCCTTCGATCCAACTCTCCCACATCCAAAGGCCATCACGCAATTTTATATCCAATCTTTAACATTTCAAATTCACCCGAAATGGGTGGTTTTACCCAACCCACTCCCTGCTAAGTGGAAGCCACCAAATTGTATCGCATTCTTTCAAATAAAACCATTTACCACTTTCAAAATGCGTGATAAACCATTTACCACTCGAGTTCACCCACCCTAAATTAGGGCTAATTAAGTGAAATATCATAGATATGAGAAAGTAGTAAATTACATTGCTACATGAAAAACCATACTTGATAGAAAACAGGCAAAAATCGTGTTGCAGGTGAAAGTAAAAAGGAAAGTGAAAATTCTCTTCCAATCACACAAATCAACACATAGTTTTGTAAAACCATCCAAAGGTATTTTATAAGGGGAAAATGAATTTATAGGTGGAGGGAAAATGAATTTACAGAGGAAGGTAAAGAACAAACAAGCCATGGTTTTGTAAACAACACATGGTTTTTTGTTAATTAAATTATGGATTTCATTTTAAAATATTTTGGAGATAGTATTCAAATATAATTCCAAACATTTTGTGCCACTAATGGAAATAAAATAGAGGAAGCCCAGTCACAGGATCAGCCAACTATGAGGGAAATGTCAGAGTTTTAGTCAGAGGATCAACAAGCAATTTTGAGCCTCTTATTAGAAAAAGAGAGATACATCTGCATCTGTTAGTTTATCTGACAACATAGACACAAATTTGGGTCCACATCCTAAATGTTCCCACTTCTACAGCAACAACATTTGCATAGCACTTCACCAAGTCTATAATTTTGCAGCAATTAGAGTTTTTTAGTTTAGCTATAGTCTAAAAATGTCCTATCTCTTACAAACCACATTTATGTAAACAATTTATAAATTTTTGTATAAATGCTTCGCATTTTGAAATATTCTGGGGGATGATTTTCTAAACAATTTGATATTTGTAATTTTCTGGAACATGAGGGTGATTGTATCAGTTTCAAGTTAGTAGATTTGATTGAGCAATAAAGCATGATATTACAGGATTCCTGTGTTGAGCTACTTCAATGAAGTATTTTCCAATGTTCAGTTATTTTATGAAGTTTTCACTATCATATGTTTTTTAAATCTGAATGGTATAACAAGAAGCATATTTCAGAACATGTCTAAAAGAACTCTATCTTAAACTAATTTCCATTTTTATGTTTTCCTCTGATATCCAGATTAGGTAATTCTTAATTGCTCCCTAGTTTCAATTGATTCATCCATATTCTGATTCCGAGGATTCTTAATTTCCCTATGATCCCGATTGATCTCCTTTCCATTTCTCCCATGAACCGGATTGAGGAATTCTTAATTGCTCCTTGATTCTGATTTTTCATCATTCAACCTAAAGATCTGAAATGGCTCACTTATTTTCCCTGTAAAATTTTCCTTTAGAAACTTGATTATGCTATGTTGCTTGACTTTTGACTCCGTAGCCCAATGGTAAATAGATCTGCATCTGTCCATCTGAAGCAATTTTTCTCCCCACCAAACCAAAATCAATAAAAACCAATCAGTCCCACATAACTAGCCTAAAACTTATCCAAACAAAGTTAAATATAAAAGAGAGAGCCCTCTCTAAAGCTGGCAGGGCTAGATCCGAGCTTCCAAAGTAGGTTTGTAGTTATCTAGGTGATTTCTTTCTTCGGCCTTGAGAAATTTCTAAGTGATAACAACACAGAAGCATTGTGTTTTCACCAAGGTTCACTTCGAACAATACATATTTTCCTTTGATGTATCATGGACTAAGAGTAACAAGATCTTCATACAAAGGCAAGATGAAAGATAACCAAGTAGTGATAGTTGTACAAGCACCCTTGTACTTCACCCAACTCGTTTCAAGAGTCATACATGGTTTCAAGCAACACTAACCTACAAATGAAAACAAGTGAAATAACAAACATCAAACCAAAGACAAAAGCAGAAGCAAAAGTGAAAGCGAAGAAAGTAAGAAAACAAGCAAGCAAACAAAGTGAATAAGCAAACAAGCATGCAAGTAGGCTGCCTGAAAGAAAACACTACTCCTACTCCTACACTAACGGTGCATGGGTCTAATCATGTCAAGTGACATTTCCAATGAAGCCCCCAGCACATTGGTAGAACTATGTTGGTGAAGGCTTGGTTCGCAAGCAACCTAGTTGTGTGAACCAACTAGAAAGAAACATATAACAATGAATACAACCACACTTTGTTTCTGACAGTGCCTAGAGGACATAAGTGAGTACAAGTGCATGATGGGAAGTCCATGGACTTATCATGGTGTTGTGTGACACTGCATGCAACTTGGAAGCATAAGCACACTCTGGACTGAGACATGCAAGAAAATGAAAGAAACAAAGATAACTTGCTTCATTCACGTGTGCTTGCAATGTAAGATTCCTCCAATGAATGAGCAATGGGATTTCGCAGTTCGAGTGGAAAATATGTGATCTGTGTGTGAGATGGCTCTTCTATGCATACAGATGAGTGATGAGGTGCCTTGGGTGATTGAACAGTTTCCTAAATGGAAGTGAGACTAACCCCAAGAGAGCGAGGACCTAACATAACTATCAGCTCAAGCTGAAGTGCCTCGAGGGTCTTGGGTGTTTTAACTTCATCATCTGGTAGATCATCATAAACTGGTGGCTTCAAAAGATTAATTGTGATAAATTCATGATCATGATAAAAGAATGGAAACAAATGGATCATGACCGCCACGATCAGAAAGATCAATGAATTCATTAACATCCTCATGATCAAATGAATCAAATAGAGGGGTAGATGAAAAGAGAAACAACTCATCCTCTGTGTTTCTGGAAAAAATAGATGAAAGATCAAATGGATTTTCATCGAATAGCTTATCCTCTTCGTTATCAAATGATGGACCAACAATTGGTGATCCTGTGAGTGATCAACAATGGGTGCATCCATGGACGAAGACACACATGCAAAATCATGGATGGCAGGTTCACCAAAGAGGTCAGGAAAGAATGGAGGGGTCTCATATGGAAGGGAGTCATCCTTCGTTGAGTGTTGATGCTCAAGCTCCCACTCATACTCTTCATGAATGACAGTGCATGTTGGTTGTGCAACACCAACTCCATTAATGGGTTGTTCCTCGTTCACAACAAGTGAAGAGTCTGGAATGGATGAACACAAGACATAATCATCTGGAGGAACACCTAAGTGCGAAGATGGAGGTCGTAGAAAATAAATCGTATGAGAACTCGAAGTACTCACAACCAAATCTGCGCGAAAATTGAGGGAAGTGATGTTGGGAGAATGTGAAAGATGAACAAGTGTGTGAACATGATCCTCAACATCACTGGGCGGTGGTGGAGCTGTTGAATGAGAGGGAGGCAGACAGTCAGTGGAGACAGTGCCCACATCCACATGAGATTGTGCAACTCCATCAGTGAATAATGTTGAGCGAGGCTTGATTTCAAAATTTCTCTTGGGACGAGCAGATTTTTTAAGACAATACTCAAACCGGTCCCAAAGATAAGAAAATTTCATCTAGCTCCTCAGAGCTTGAAACTAAAATTCACAGAAATGCTACAAAAAATAAATAATTGATTCATGCAGAGCCCTCCGTTGCTATAACAGTTTCTGTTCAAGATGGTCTGGCTCAAAATGATAGAACGTGTCTTCAATAAGATCACATAAGTGCTCAAATGAGTGCATGCTGTTAGCCAGTAGGCTAAGCAGCCAATAAAAAGGAGATTCACAAAGTGTGTATATAAGCAGCAAACTGGCTTATTCATCAAAAAACTCATCTTCCTCATGAAGCATGGAAAGAATGTCATGTAAGTACTCAGGCTAGGCCACTTCGCCTTCACCATCATATGTGAAAGTGGAAAAGAGATCGAAAAACTCCCCCGTGATGGAGACATCTTCACGATTCGAAAAACACCACAAGGGAAGAAGAGTGCAAGACTCCATGAAAGATATGCAGAGGTTCAAAATTGGATGAGAGGACATAGTTTGTCATTTGTCCCTCCTTCTAGCGCCAGAAATATTGACGGCGCTAGACCCGCCAAGATGTCAAGGGGATCTCCCTGGTAAGAAGTCCCAATTAGACATCAGACTGTTTGGTGTAGGAGTCCCAATAGTGGTTCGTAAGGTAATGCCTTGACCGCGATGTGGCACAGAAGCAAGTAAGGTAACTCTATCAGTAGTAAGGGTGTGACTACTGCAGTGAGTCAAGGAAGGTGAATGAGAGGTTCTAACACAAGTGGGTTGGGATGAGTGCACCCCTTGACAACCTATATCAATACTTATCTAGGAAGGGAACACACGAGCAAAGATGCATCACAAGCTGGAAAGCAGATCATTCGACAATCCAAAGTGATGGTTAAACCAACAACACATCTACAACAAGATTCATATAATTGCATACAAAGCAATTCATACACAAATACGTAAGTTAAACAACATACATCATTAAAGCAACCTGAGCAATCCAACTACAATAACAACATATGCATGAAAATGTGTTGGCTCTTATTATATAAAGAAGTGTAAGTTCCAATCATAAAATACATCCATGTAAACCTTCTAGCCCCAACAGTGAAATGTTACAACCACATCTGCCTACTCCTCCAAAGATATGTACTAGATTTGTACAGTGGAGAAGCCAAGGCACATTACAATATTGTCCAAGCTTTCTTCACGATAGTCTTAACAGAAACCTGGTTGACCAAAAGCCAATACAATGAGTTATGAGGGACTATTTATAGCAAAGGGTGGGGTGACTCTTAACATTCCCCTTTGTGATAGTTCAACTACCCTCATGATTGTTCACCTACTCTATGAATGTTACATCCAACTATTGACACTTGACTTACACTTAACATGACTCAATATTACAATGTACATGTACTCATGTGAGACAACATGGGTTGAGAAAGCCACACAAAACATCACTAACACTCGGTCCATTGTGATGAGACCAACTCTTTGACATGCTTGTGATGGTGAAGGTGGTGAGCTAATGCCAAGCTTGGTCATCCGTGATGGTGTGCATGCACCTCATGGTGACATCTTGTTGAAGCGAACTCTTGCCTCTATTGCAACCAATGCATTTGTTCAGCTCCTTCATCCAACTCATCTACTAACATGCGCATGGTCTTCTTGGGTGTGGCTGAAATGGAAATGCATTGATGCATAGTGTCCATTGTGATCTTCAAGTGTGTGTTGGTGATCATACGCATCAACTTGTCGAAGTATATGTTCAGCTCCAGTTGGACTTGCTTCTTGTCTTTGCCTTGGTGATTGTGTTGAATGGGTTGGATTGCATGCGTGCGCACAATGACATGCATGCCATTGAATCTCTTGCATGTGATCAAAAACACTTCTCACCATGTCTTCTCCATGTCAGCTCCTGGGATGGATCTTTAACTTGCACGTTTGCAGTTTCATCCGTGAGTGCATGTTGTGCCTACAGTTGTTCCTGTTCCTGCTATAACTTATTCGTATGTATGTGCAGCTTCATGTTCTTCCTAAGTTATTGCTTCATTAGATGCAACTCCTTCTTTGTTCCATTATCTGTCTTTGCACGACCTTCATGTCGTGTTGTCACCTCATAGCCTGAGTCTCAAAAGTTGCTTTCATTATCAGTGGATCTTCTTAATCTTGCAACTTTGTTCCACCTCTGTGATGTCAACAAACTTCCTCTTGCATTCATTGCATTTGGTATGCTGCCTTCAGTGGTTGTTCATGATGCTGCTTGTTGTGATATCTTGATGTTCTTGTCTACGAACAACTTGATATCTTCATGAGTAGGCAAGATCATAAACATTTGATCGACTACATCTCCAGGCATGCTCCGGACATTGTCTTCAACTCTTCCCTCTTGGAAACCATTGTACCTGCATTAATGAGAGGCAGATGACCACCTGCAATACCCGGAGACATAGAAACACTCATGGAAAGCAATCTGTTAGTCGAAAACCAAACTAAACTTGAGGACTGACTTGCAACATACTTGTGTAACTGATCATGAAGGTTGAGCAATTTTGGCTGCGAAGTCAGGAGACTGACTGCCAAGATTACACGAGGCAGAGTCTAGGCTGGTGGGAGAATGACAGACTACTGGAACTGTGTAATGCACAATCCAATCTGGCTGTTGATTTCTAGAATTGTGTAATGTGCAATATCAATTGGCAATGGTTGCAAGTTCAATGACTGCATTCCACAACTTTCTTGGCTAGCAGTCACTGTCCCTCAGGATTGCACAAATTGAGCCTAGGGAGCAACTGCTGGGAAAAAATGCACATTTCTAGAGAGGAAGGTAGAGCCTTCCCACTCAGGATTGCGCAATGTTGTCTTGTGTGGTAGAGTCCGGGCCGAGGTTGGCCAGACTCGCCGACAGGCAACTCAATGCCAATGTGAATGTGAATGCATGCTGATACTGAGTGTAAGCATAAGTGAATTATCATGCATGCAAATTGTGAATGACAAATTCAGAAAATGGAACAACATTCATGTGGGTGAGGTGAGTCACCAATCGGTGATTATTAGCGAAAAATAGTTTCATGCATGCGACAACAGTGAGATGTTGACGAAAACTGAAACGGTGCTAGGACAAGCTAAAATACATGTAAATGATAACAAGCATTCAAATAAATCAAGAAAATATTACACATACAAGCGAAAACACAAAAAGCGACAGAAATGCAACACAAGGCATGAGAAGCGGGTTTACCCCAAAGCAGCTGAGATGAATGTGTCGACTACTCCTAGATGTGATGTGGGATGTCATAGTTGCAAGGTTGATGTGAGGAATGAGCTCTACATTATTTGGTTGATGAGTTTCGATAACATCGAGGTTGTGACACACATGCCACAAATCTAGGGAAGGCGACACTTGGTGGGAGGTTCTAAAATGATCCTTGCATGTAGCCTCCACTTGCTAAACATAGATCCCTGAAAGAAGGGATACCTTTGCATGCTGCCTTGGGAGAACCAACCAATGCATGCAAGTCTATTTTGATCAGTCCCAGAGGGAACCGATCATCTCAGCTGCACATGAAAGATGTTGTTCAATTGCTTGAAGGAAATGCACATTTCTGGCTCGGAGTTGCGCTGATTGCCCAGGATATTTGTGCGTTTTCTAGGCAAAGCTGTTGACTGTTGTCCAAATTTGCGCAAATTCTGGGTTGAGCAGCTCTGCTGGGGAAAATTGTGCAATTCTTGCTGGGAGTGTTGACTGGCAGAATTGCGCAATCTTGGAGCCCAACAGGCTGCCAGACAGGATTGCGCAATTTCTAGAGGGAAGGCTAGTTTCCCTCCAGAAATGCGCAATTTACTCAGGGAAGCTACTCAGCCTAGAGCTGGACCAAGTCTGGGTGAACAACCTATGAGGGGAATGCATCAAGCTGTGATTGACAGGTTGCCTTTGCGCAATAAAAACACTGAAGCTTGTGAACCTGATGAAGCAAGACAAGCTACTGTAAAGGTTGTTTGGGAGGCTCCAAAATGAAGCTAAGGAAAAATTTTGGAGGGTGGTTGTAGCCTCTACAACAATAATATAGTAAGCTTGTTGGTTTATAAATATTCTAAATTTGTATGCAAGTTGGAGTGAATAATTAGCATTGGATTTAGTGGAGAGCCTTTCAATTGATATGTTTGAAGTTCGCCTCTGCAGTTATTGCATCTGAATTGAATAGGTGTTCCATAACTATATTTGAATCTTATTCTTCATTATTTTGGATTTACACAAGGAGTTTTCAACAACATTGTGCATAACATTCTAATAGGCTTGGTTTCTTGAGTTCTACATGGAGTGAGAGTGTGTTTGTCTTGCACTTTGAGTGGATTATCTTGGAACTTAATTGTCTTACACTTTAGTTAATTTGAGATGATCTTGCCTTTTAAATTTCTCAACTTAATTGATGGACAATGCTTGGGTTTCAAAATTGATTAGTAGTTAGGGTTTTCTCTCTAAATTACCTTGTTTCTTAATTAGAGTTTGATTGTTGATTGTCACTACTTAGGGGCTTTCCTTCCAATTTTCCAATAGTTAGTTTAATTTCAATTGTTAATAATGAAGATTTTATTTCAGATGTTGATGAGAGTTGCAGGATTAGTGTTCGAGGTTTCTAAATATTGCTTCTAATTTTGGGAATTGGATTGATCATTATTTGCAGGAATTTACAAAGAGGTTGTTGAGAAAGTTAGCATAGGAATTTGACCTGCAAGTCACTAGGGGATCTCTCTAGCATTTAGAGTGCTACGCCTCGAAGTCCGCAGAACCCATATTGACATTAAATGTTGGTCCATTCATATACCCAATATTGCACCCAACATTTTGGTGTTTTTTCTAGGGAGGCACATAGGGGATTGACTAGGGAGGCACTTCTCAGAGCCACTGTGTGCCAGATTCTAGGAATGAAAATACCTAGTTACATGCATGCATTTGAGAAACATAAAACCCTAGATCCATGTGAGTTTCACGCCTGTGATCAGACCCTTGCGCAAACTCCTTCCATTAGGCCTGTGTGAACCAAGACGAAAGAGAAGAACAGAATATGGCTTGATCAATGTGTGTAAATATGCTTGAGGTTGCTTCAATTTATAGGCTTTCATGAGGGTCCACTTGGGGTTGAGTTTGACCTAACCAATTTCACATGTGCTTAGGGTTGACTCATTCCATTATGCACGAATGAATAAAATAATTCAAAAACAAACTTCCGCTTAACCAAATAGTGTGATCTTTAGCCATGGAAAATTTTAGAGGCTAATATTCACAAGTGGGCTAATTTTTCATGGATTTTCCAAAAAAAAGATTTGCTAATTTCCATTTTTTCTAAAGATGATTCACACAAATTTTATAGTATAAAGTTCTTTTACCTTAAAAATTTCCAAAATTGTATAAAGACTATTCATAAAACAATTATAAATTTACATGTTTTTACAAATATATCAACAAACATTTTATAATTTGCAATTTGGGGACTAGTAAGATTCGCCAAGGTTTCTAAACTTTAAGACATTTTCATTGTTAAAATTTTCCCTGTCTTTAGATTGATTTTGGTCCTCTCTAAAAGAGGAATTAACTAAAAGAATCATCTCAGTCACTTGATTTGTCGAAGGTGGAATTTGACCATAGTTGCAAAAATTAACATGATCTTCTTTTACTTGGGTTATTAGTGTTCCTCTTCATCAAACAACTACCAATGCATAAAACATAAAGAGACACAAGAGAAAGGATATAGGCTATCATTAAGGGCCAAAACCTCTTCTACTTGAGAGGGAAACCCAAACAAATTCTTCTTCTTATAGAGATTCCAAATGACCAATACCAAGGCAAAGACCCTTGACCTATTTTCCACTCTAAGACCAAGACATAAGTTCCCTTAATGGGATCCTTAGACATGGATAGTCAATCTTCTGCTCCTTCCATTTTCTCAACTCCTCTTCCACATTGAACTCTTTCTGCATCAAATCTTCAGCCTCCTTGAAATAGTTTTGCAATCCGAATTTGGAAACCCAATCTGTAATCCTATGCCTTGACTTTCTTCGTTGTGGATATGGTGTCATTATTGGTTTACTCGACTCCCAAGAGGATTACAATTGCTCTCGGCTTATCTACTGCAACTTATCTCTTGATTCCTCACATGTGTGGAGGATATCAACCCAAAAATAGACCAGAAAATAATCTAGGCTTATACTCTTCCTCCTTCACTTGATACACTTCCTCGTTGCACTTCGTGTAGGAATTTATAGGGTATGTTCCTCAGATAGAACACCAAAGGAGACCACTCACAAATAGATCACAGATCAATACACTAGTATTCTTGACGTGGTTAAAACCCTCAAAGAGGGAAACAATCCATGGCCTGAGCCAACGCAGCCAATTTAGGCAATTTATTAATAAAAGAAAAAAAAATTACATAAGCTTCTCTCATGAATGGTCACCCTCCAAATGACCCTCCATGCTCTTTAAATAGAGATCATGGACCAATCAAGTATTAAGCCATGGATCAAGTGTCGGTAATACTGAGGATAGAATGAATGGTTAGATCAATTCATGTCTAGAACATGTTGTGACCGTCAGATTGTAAGTTACAAAAGTACATAGTAAAGAAACACACTTTACCTAACTCTACACTAGACCAAGCCATACTTAACTATTTCCGATGTGTCGAAATATCCTAACATCCCCCTTAAGAACAACTTGGGATAGGATTGAAGGATGTACAAATATGACACAATAGGAGGAGAAAGGAGGCACTAGAGCCTATCCCCCCTTAGTGACAAATTCTTGAACTCCAACCATAAATCAAAGTTTAGTAAACTTCACCTATGTGAGAGCCTTTGTAAAGATGTCTACAACTTGATCATCGGTTGAACAATATTGCACTTCAAGAACATGGTCATGAATGATGTTTCTAATGAAGTTCATGTGTAGTTCAATGTGTTTTTTGTGCTGATGTTGTATTGGATCTTTGCATAGTTGAATGGCACTTCGATTATCACACCAAAGTGTGGTCGAATGTTGTTGCTGAAAACCAAACTCTGACAAGATCTAATGAAGCCACAAAGTTTCCTTACTAGCTTCTATGGTGCCATGAGACTCAGCTTCTACTAAAGAAACATAAATGGTACTTTGTTTCTTGTAAGGCCATGTAATAGGTCCAAAACCAAGAGTGAAGACATAACCTGCAGTAGACTTTCGATCATCACGGTCACTAGCCCAATCAAAATCAGTGAAACCAGCCAATAGAGGAGATGCTTCTACACTGTAATGAATCCCAAACTAAACTATACCTTGAACATAACGAAGTATTCTTTTAGCTGATTTCCAATGACTTTCATTTGGGTTTTGCATAAACCAAGCTATAAGGCCAACAACAAAGGAAAGGTCAGGACAGGTATGAGTTAGATACAAACGTTTTCCTACAAGTTGACAGTATAAGGTAGAATCAACTACAGGGGAAGTATGAGTGACTGAAAGTTTGGCTCTAGACTGAAAGGGAGAAGGGGTTGGCTTATAGTCCTTCATGTGAAAGTGGCGTACAGGCATACTTGGACTGGGAAAGGGAAATACCTTCCATGGATTACAAGACTTGAAGACCAAGAAAATCATGCAAGTCTCCTAAGTTTGTCATTTCAAATTTCTTTTTAAGGCTAGACTTGACATAGTTTATAACATTGGGATCACTACCTGTAAGGATAAGATCATCAACATAAAGAACAATAATGATAAGAGACTTACCCACTTTCTTGGTGTAGACAGTATTGTCAGAATGACACCTAGAAAAGCCAGTGTCTAAAAGAAAGCTATCCATTTTGGCACACCAAACTCGAGGGGCTTTCTTGAGACCATAAAGGGATTTCTTAAGCTGAAATACAAGGCTAGAGTCTATTTGTATAAATCCAGGAGGTTGTTCCATACAGATTTCTTCATGCAAGTCCCCATGCAAAAAGGCAGATTTAACATCCATCTGATGGATTTCCCATTTGAAAGAGGCAGTAAGGGAAAGAACAAGGTGGATAAAGTTCACTTTGGAAACACAGGAGAAGGTTTTAGTATAGTCAATGCCTTCAACTTGTGAAAAACCCTTAGCAGCAAGACGAGCTTTATGTTTATCAACTTTTCCATCTGGTCCAAAATTGTTTCTGTAAACTCATTTGCATCTAACAAGTTTTCACCCCTTTGGAAGAGGAACAATATCCCATGTATCATTTGCCAATAATGAATGATATTCTTCATTCATAGCTGCGTCCCAATATGGATGGCCTGAAGCTTCTGCAAAGGTGTCAGGATTATAATTCGCTGAAGCTTGAGCCAGTAAAGAAGAGGATGTATCAAGCTGAGAATGTGTACATCGTTGATCTGTAGAATCACCTACAAGAGCACCTGTTGCATCCTGAGTACCATAGACCAATTTTGGAAGTTGAAGAGCTGAAGGAGGATCCTGAGAAGGTGGGGGAGGATTGTCATCCTCGCTATCATCATCTGAAGAAAAAATATTTTCAGAAGTAGAAGGGATAGAAAGAGGTGGCACATCCGCCTAACTAGGCTCGTAGGCCGATATATTTTCCGCAAACTTTACATGATACAGGAGCATTCTTCAAAGCTTATAATACCCATGAGTCTTATTTCACATTTACTAAAGGGAGTGGGTTCCATTAATCATTTTATTTATTTTCCTAAGTTTAGTTGACTTGAGGGGATTTAAATTGTAATTTGATTAATGGAGAATATGTTGTGAATGTAGAGATCTTAGATACAATTAAGCAATCCTAGGAAGAGTGAGAATTTGAGGGATTTAAATGATTAATTGGGTTTCTATTTGAGAAAAGAGTGGAGATGGACAGATACTTTAGGAGAGAGTGAGAGATTGTTGGATCTGAACTAAATTGGTTCATGAATCCGTTTTTGTATAAATTGTGATCTTTTGAATAATTAAAGAGGCTAGTCAAAGGTTAGCTAGAGGTTAGCCAGAGGTTAGCTAGAGGGTAGCTAGAGGTTAGAGAGCTAGAGGATAGTAAGTGCAAGAGTGAGGTGTTAGGAAGAGTAGTAGATGGATTTTGCGGAAAGGAATTGAAACAGTCGAATGTGATTGTTTTCCTTGTAAATATTTTATAAAAATACCAAAACAATGAGGATTTGTATATATATCATGTGTGGGAATTTGTGTCTGTATGTGTCTTAATAGCCTTATGGTGTGTCGACTATGAATCTGAGAAACACTGTGGAATTTTTGTGTTGAATAGCATGAATGACTAACGAAATTTCATTTATGTGATTAGCATTTAATTATCTGATAAAACCTGTGTACAGGCATGTAGAGATCGAAATTTTTCTTTTGAATGGACGGAGAGATCAGTGGAAGTGAGCGTAATTGGTTTTCACAGTAGATAGAGGAAGATTGAGAATTATCTTCTATAGTGGAGGATGTAGGCTTTTCCCAACTTCCTAAAGGATTATAAAGAGATAGTGAAGGTTAATGGACATTGGAGATTAGGTCGTATCATTGGAAATGGAGGATGGACGACTCAGATTAAAGCGCAGATAGCATGTTAAATCGGTCAACATTTCACAAGTCAGCAGTCGGTGATGTTTATGGTAATTGGCGATGATCGTTCGATCAGAGTAGATCGACGAATATCGCGTCAAAACATGCAAGCCAGTTAACATAAAAAACGGATGCGATGAGTTATTCAAAAGAAGTTTAACTTCTTTGAGTTCCAGCAGGCAAATGGTAAATGGTATATCGTGTCGACAAAACCTGGTAAGTGGTATTTATAAAATTCACGCGATGAGTCATGGCGGTGACACGTAGCACAAGGACAAGGGACCAAAACCGCTTACCTCGCGCGATTACGAAACAATAACTATCGGGATAGTTGAAGCGCAATGGCGTAATAGTCATTGGATCAGTACTAAACAAACAATGGAGATTGTGGCTCGGAATCAACTTCGCAATAAGAAAGGTTTGAGAGAAAAGTGTTAAGTCACCACAAAAGTTTATGGAAAAGTGTGAAGTCATTGGCTCAGCGCTTATCTTATGGTATAAAGTTCTGTTATGGGCATTCACGCTGGGAGGTCTCACAAGCCATGTAGAAAAGGGTTGCAGAGTATTTCATTTAATAAGATTAATTAGTTGAAAAGTCTTCGCTTATAGAATTGATTGATGAGAATCGGGAGTCAGGTTGGAGAGCGCTTTTTTAAACCCATAGTAATATATTAATGATTAATCACCTAGAACCAAAGCATTAACCTGGGTTATGAAGCGAGGTTTAGTGTTGACCTTACATGATTGTTGGGTTAAACTATTCACTCTGCATCATTTGGTATCAGAGTAGAGATTAATTCTCTGTGGAGATTGGTTGAAAGATTGAATTTTATTCTCAAAATGTGTAGAATTGAGTTGGTAATAGATTCAGATATAGAGGGATATGATGTGAAAGGAATTGGTGTTGCGAGATCGAAACACAAGATGTGTTACAGGTAATGAAGACTTCAGTAGGTTCATTCAAGATAGATTGTGGAAAAAAGATTTGAGGAAGACAGGATCAAGAAGGATCTTGTAGGTTTTAAAACTTCAATGATGTATGTAGGTGAATGCAAGTAGTAGCTAATGAAGTTTCAGCCAGGTAGTTGTGACAAAGAAGAAAATGAAGAAATTGCAGAAAAGATATTGTAAGGAAATAAAGTGAATATGGATATACTCATCAAGAAAAGAAATTCAGTTGAAAGAAGAACTGAAGTTCAGACAGTGAAAAATAAAACAGTATGTGTATTTCCAAGCCAGTGAAAGGTTAAAGAGATAGATCGTCAGGTATGAGTTGTATTTTGATGTTGTTCATTTGAATTGTTTTTATAAGGGAAGAGAATGATAGAAGCAACACACAGTAGCAAACTGTGTAAATAAAGAGAGGAGTTGTATTAGTGGCATCGAACCTAAATATTCCAGCTAAAAGTTAGATAGGGAGGACATTTAAACTGTTCTTAAGAGAAGGTGAGTTGAGGATATAAGCCTAAAGAGAGCAA
Organism: Pinus taeda; assembly: GCA_000404065.3. Lineage (NCBI taxonomy): Eukaryota > Viridiplantae > Streptophyta > Pinopsida > Pinales > Pinaceae > Pinus > Pinus taeda. The sequence continues at coordinate 173,849 of APFE030208498.1, forward strand.
AAGGGAGTGCTCAATAGGTTCTAGAGATAGAGAACCAGTGCTTGCCAAAAGACCAAGTCCATAGAGGGGATTGGTGAGGTAAGTGACAACTAGGTTCTAGAGATAGAGAACCAGTGCTTGCCAAAAGACCAAGTCCATAGAGGGGATTGGTGAGGTAAGTGACAACAGGGAGGACTTGTTGTTGGAGAGGCTTAGTGCAGCTCATAGTGAGTGAGGAGATCATAGAGATAACGAGGAAATGACTACTGATAGTCATAGCAGGGGTTTAGAGAGAAGCCACAACAAAAGAAAGAAAGATGCCAAGGAAAATGGAAAAGGAGAGGAGATGAGTCAAGAGATATTTGACAAATACATTGCAGAATTGAAAGCAAGTGTGGATGCCATAATAATGCTACTAGAAAAATGTGAAAAGGACCAAAGGTATGGTTGGACTGTGAAAATAAAGAAGATAAAGTGGAAGCTGTTGTAGAAACAGATAAAGAGGAGAATGTATATCAAATTAAGATAATAACTCAGAGTATCTGAGTTAGAGATGGAAGATAGATATTGTAGACCTAAGCAAGAAGATTACCTTGCTGAGGAAAGAATTATGAATGATTTCCTAAACTGTTGGAAAAGTTCAGATCAACAAAGAGATGTGATGATTGAAATGCCAAAGAAATAGGAGCCTAGTATTTTTGAAACTGATGATTTGTGTATGTATGCAGGTGATGAACAACCTTTAGAAGATATGTTTATGCAGGTTGCTAAAGAAATGAAATTGTTAGAAGAGATGACTGTAATAGAATAGTTCTTGATTGAAAATGTATTCAAAGACACTAAAGATGGACAAATGTTGAATACTACTAAGGAAGCTGAGGATGATGAATCTAGTAAGACTTGGAAAAAAGATAGCAAACAGTCTGAAGACAAAAGGAAAGTGTAGATTGCAAAAGGGGAAGTAGAAGAGAGGTATGAAGATAACCTTATGATAGGAGCAAGCAAGAGTGTATGGGAAGTACAAACACTTGAGGTAATGGAATTATCTCTTAAATTTTTATTCAAAGATATGAACCTGTATTGATAGTTAATGAAAAAAAAATTGTCTTGGAAGAAATAGTGGAACATTAATGGAAAGGACGCTTACTAAAGAATGTACTACGAAAGATAGTAGAACAGAGATTTATAAAGAGAATTTATCCCAAGGAGGTACAGTTAGTCCCGAAAAGGCTATGAAGAGGAGAGGAAAAGAGGAAAGGCAAGAACTTAAAGAGAAGTTGGTAGAGGCCGATGCACATCAGAAAATTGAAGACAGTGTTATTTGCACAAATTGCAAAAAGAGTAAGGGTGAATGTAATCAACAACTTTGAAAGAGACAGGAAATCTCAGAGGATGAAGGCAAGGATGCTTTCGTGAACTATGTATATGCAGTGAGAAACAAAGAGGTTCAATGGAATGTGATATTCATGGTGTTGAAAGTAATTTTTACTGTTGTAAAAGGGACTATACAATGGAATGAAAAATCTATTGTATGTGGTGATTTTGTTTCCTGTACAGAAACAAATAGAATTAGAGATTGGTAGATTTTGATTGAAAAGGAGGAACGGAAAAGGCAACTTAGTGGCTTACAAATTTGTAGGGAAGAGACAGGAAGAATGAAAAGAAGTGTGAAAGGAAGGAAGGCCAAAGAGAAGAGCAAAGAACAAAATTCATAAATTAGATAACATCCAGAGAAAAGTGAAGACCAAGAAGACTTTGTCAAGCTAAGACAACATGACAAGTTTGGCATGTCATATGCATATTAAGAGGATGATAAATCAGAGAAAACTTGGAGCAAAGTTAATGAGGAAAGAGATGGAAAATGTAATGTATTTTCTGATTTTGAATTATTAATTGTTGAATGTGGTTTTTGGGATGAAGGAAAAATTTCTCTTGGAGATGTGTTTGCACAAGTAAACATGAAGGAGTATGTAAGTTCTAGAATTGTAGAAAGACAATTTTCCTTATGGAAACAAGAAGATGGGAGAAAGCAACTAGTTGACTCAGAAGTTCTGGATGAAGGAAGGAGAGTTGGCATAGCTTTTAAACAAGTCATTGCAGAAGAGAAAGAAAATTGCAGAGGATGTGAAAGTAAAGTCCAAAAATAGGTTTTGTTCTTGATTCAAAGAAGATTGGAATATATAGAGTTTATTTTGAATTTGCAATTGAAAATTGGGATGAACGGTTCAGTTAAATTTAATAGGAATATGGAGGCAATTGAACCAAGTTCAATAACTAAATTAATTGTAGTTGATAGATAATATATGGTTGAAAGGTTATATGTTCTTGTATCAAACAAGAAACAATATTCTTTTGAGATTGAGAGGATTCTACTCAAGATATTGGATAGGTGGATGATGAAAACTACAAAGGTGATGAGCATGAGAAATTGTCAAAGTCAGCAAGTCAAGGAAAGATGGAAGGATATATAGGACGACATAAAGGAAATGGTTTCTAGAAAAAAGAAGATGTTGGTGATTGAGTCAAAAATCAGAATATATAGTCAAGTACAAGACAGTGAAAAATACATAAATTTGGAGCTCAATTCTATTGAGTTGATGACAAGACAGCAACAAACAGAGGAGAAGAAATTTATGCTGTTTGAGAAGTTGTTTATGCAGGATATCAGCACCAAAACCTTATGCAAAGGAGATGCTTATGAAATCAGAGCAAAAAAACATCCACAACATAGAGTTTGGCATCCAGGAGAAGGAGAGAAGGCAGTAAATGCACCTACCATTGAAAAAGGTCAGACAGCCAGTTGGAAGATGAAATCTGATGACGTTCACAACAGAGGAAGTAGGAAGACTCATGAACAGAAGTCCATGAATTATTTCAACTTGGGGAGTCTGATGCAGGAGCATTCTTCAAAGCTTATAAGATCCATGAGTCTTATTTCACATTTACTAAAGGGAGTGGGTTCCCTTAATCATTTTATTTATTTTCCTAAGTTTAGTTGAGTTGAGGGGATTTTAATTGTAATTTTATTAATGGAGAATATGTTATGAATGTAGAGATCTTAAAGTTAAGTAATCCTAGGAAGAGTGAGTATTTGAGGGATTTAAATGATTAATTTGGGTTTCTGTTTGAGAAAAGAGTGGAGCTAGAGAGATACTTTAGGAGAGAGTGAGAGATTATTGGATCAGAACTAAATTGGTTCATGAATCCATTTTTGTATAAATTGTGATCTTTTGAATAATTCGAGAGGTTAGTTAGAGGTTAGCTAGAGGTTAGCCAGAGGTTAGCTAGAGGCTAGCTAGAGGTTAGATAGCTAGAGGATATTAAGTGCAAGAGTGAGGAGATAGGAAGAGTAGTAGATGGATTTTGTGCAAAGGAACTGAAACAGACAAATGTGACTATTTTCCTTGTAAATATTTTATAAAAATACCAAAATAGTGAGGATTTGTATATATATCATGTGTGGGTATTTGCATCTATATTTGTCTTAATAGCCTTATGGTGCGTTGATTGTGAATCTAAGAAATACTATGGAATTTTTCTGTTGAATAGCATGAATGACTGACGAAATTTCCTTTACGGGATTAACATTTAATTATCTAATAAAACCTGTGTATTGGCATGTAGAGATCGGAATTTTCCTTTTGAATGGACGGAGAGATCAGCGGAAGTGAGCACAATTGGTTTTCACAGTAGACAAAGGAATGTCGAGAATTATATTCTATAGTGGAGGGCACTAGCTTTTCCCAACTTCCTAAAGGAGTATAAAGAGATAGAGAAGGTGAATGGATAGTGGAGATTAGGTCGCATCATTGGAAATGGAGGATGGACGGCTCATATTAAAGCACAAATCGCATGTTGAATCAGTCAGCATTTCACAAGTCAGCAGTCGGCGATGTTTATGGTAATTGGTGGTGATTCTCTGATCAGAGGAGATCAACACATATTGCATTAGAACATGAAAGCTGGTTAACATAAAAAAATGGACGTGATGAGTTATTCAAAATAATTTTAACTTCTTTGAGTTCCAACAGGAAAATGGTAAACAGTATCTCGCGTGGACAAAACCTGGTAAACGGTATTTCTAAAATTCACACAATGAGCCATGGTGGTGACACGTAGCACAAGGACAAGGGACCAAAACGCTTATCTCGCGTGATTACAAAAAAATAACTATCAAGCTAGTTGAAGCGCGATGGCACAATAGTCATTGGATTGGTAATGAACCAACGGTGTAGATCGTGGTGCGGAATAAACTTCGCAATAAGAAAGGTTTATGAGAAAAGTGTTAAGTCGTCACAAAGGTTTATGGAAAAGTGCTAAGTCATTGGCTTAGCGCTTAACTTATGGTATAAAGTTCTATTATGGGTATTCACGCCGAGAGGTCCCACAAGCCACATAGAAAAGGGTTGTAGAGTATTTCATTTAATAAGATTAATTAGTTGAAAAGCATCCGCTTATAGAATTGATTGATGAGAATCAGGAGTAAGGTTGGAGAGGGTTTTCTTTAAACCCATAGTAATATATTAATGATTAATCACCTAGAATTAGAGCATTAACCCGGGTTATGAAGCGGGGTTTAGTGTTAACCTTACATGATTGTTGGGTTAAACTATTACCTCTGCATCATTACATCTCTTCTAATCATAATATTTTTGGACTTAGGTGAAATAAGTCTATATCCTTTGACATCTTCAAAATATCCAACAAAAATACATTTTTCACTCTTAGGTTCTAAAGCTTTATGTTTGTCATCTGGAATATGGGCCCATGCTTCACTTCCAAAAACACAAAAGTGACTTATATATGGTTTAATTGATCTCCATGCTTCTTCTGGAGTGATATTCTTTAAAACCTTAGTAGGAGTGTGATTTACTATGTAATTTGCATAGTTAATTGTTTCTACCCAAAAATTAAGACTAAGTCCTTTAGACTGAAGCATACAATTAGCCATTTCCTTTAAGGGGTGATTCTTCCTTTCAGCTACACCATTTTGTTGTGGAGTTTATGGAACAATATGTTGCATTTGAATTCCATGCTCAGTGCAAATTTGATGAATTTTTTGTTAACATATTCTCTGCCATTATCAGATCTTAGCTTAAGAATTTGATGTCCAGATTGTTTCTCAACAAAGGCCTTAAAGGCCAAGAACATGTTAAATACTTCACTCTTGAGTTTTAAGAAATATACGTAAGTGTTTCTGGAGAAATCATCAATGAAAGTTAAGAAATAATTGTAGCCAAAGAATGAAACAACTGGAAGTGGACCACATAAATCACTATGCACAAGCTGTAAAGGGGCTGAGGCATGCCAAGGGGCACGTTTTTCAAAACTATCCCGAGGATGTTTTACGAGTACACATCCGGAACTAACACCATCTCTGCAAGATACCATAGGAAGATCTGTCACCATATTTTCTTTACATAGATTTTGAAGGGAGTGATAGTTTAAGTGACCAAATCGCTCATGCCAAAGTTTGCTCAATTCATCATTATGAGCAACAAATATCGAGGGAAGAGTTGATGACCCAAAGTTGTTAAACTTATACAACCTTGTAGAAACATCAACGATGCCAGTAGCTAAAATCTGTCTAGGATCTCTTAGGTCCTTAATTACAACATCGTGAGGTGAAAATTCAACGGTTTTACCTTCACCTGAATGACTTATCTGATATGCAGATAGAAAGTTGCAGGATAAGGTTGGAACACATAACACATCATTAAATTTACCATTGTCTAAATGAACAGTTCCAGTCCCTACAACACTAAGAGATCTATCATCACCAACATATATATTTTTGGTGTTACAATCATTTAAAGAAGAAAACATGGCTTTTTTTTTGGCCATGATAAGAAGCTCCAGAATCAATGAGCCACTCATGAGAATGAGAAGAAGAAGATACATTTAGTGCATAACCAGATCGAGATGCTTGACAACCACATGCAAAAAGTGATATTCTTGAAGATGAAATTGAAGTTGAAGAGTGCTCCAAATGGATGTTATGCTTCTTGATTGTTGCTTCCAAGGCTTCCATCTTTTTAAACCATTTGGATTCTAAGTGACCATCTTGATTACAAAAGTTGAAATGTCTATCAACCTTCTTCCCTTTGTTTTTATTTGCCTTATCATTTTGTTGAATTGATTTTTCATTTTGAGACTAAAATTGCTTACGAGCCTTGTTTGGTTTAGGACCATTCTTTTTAGGATATTGCTTCTTTGGATTCTTTGAATTTGGTTGTTGTTGGGTAGCTAAGGATTTCTTAGAAGATTTTACGAGATTAATAAGACCAAGATGTAAGACTTTTTCTTGTTCTCTTATTAAAGAATCACAAAAGGCATCAAAAGAGGGGGACCTGTAGTCTTGTCCTTGAGAAATAAAGGCTTCTCTAGTAGAATGGAAGGTGGAAACAAACACAGAGTAGGTTGATCCCAACTTAGTAAGAATGGAATAGATAAGGCTATCATCTTCTTTCTTAACCTTTACACCTTCCAAAAGAAGTCTAAGGGTCTTGAACTTAGAAAAAAAATCTTCCATGGAAGAAAAATTATTGGGGTCTAGCATAAGCAACTTATTTTTGAGTTGATGGGCTCTAATTTCATTTTTAATTCCAGAAAATTTATTGAGTTGTTCCATTGCTTCATTAGGCGTATCAAGTTCTATGATATGCAATCTAAGGTCTGGAGAAATAGACATCCCTATCAACCCACATACTTGATCTTGCCTATTTTCCCATTTGGTTGTCTTATCTTCATCTTTAGGTTTAGTTTCTTGGCCTAAGGCTATTCTGTAAAGACCTTTACTTCTAAGCAAATCCATAATGTAGGACCACCATTGGAAGTAGTTGGTACTGTCAAGAATAACTTGGCATGGACTTTCCATTATAAAAACAACTGAAGCTTTGTATGCTGAAACTAAGTCTTCTAATGGAAAGATCTCAAAAAATTAGGCCAATTAAAAAAAACGGCTCTGAAAATGACATTCGAATGAAAAAGTTATGGCTTTTTGAAGAAAAGTTGTTGAAGATGCCGACAAAGTGTGTGAATGTGCAGAAGTGAATGATAATGTTATATTTAAAAACAAAATCAGCCCTGCCCCCCTTTCCAAACTTAATCCAATTAGCTCACTTTAAAAAAATATTTTATGTGACCCACTTTTATAAATAAGTGAAAGTCACTTTTACAATGGTATTTTATGAGCTACCCACCAAATTATAACTTAAATAAAAATAAAGAGATTTTAGAATTATAAGTGACTCACTTTTTATAAAGGGTGAGAACACTTTTACATAAAGTAACTCATAAGTCACATGTGCTTTTTGAAAAAGTAACTCAACAAAAAAAAGACTTGAACTCAAAACCTCTATTCACATAAAGTAACTTTGAACCAAGTGAGATAGTTTAAAATGTTAGTAAATTTTGGAAAAGAGGAAGGGGGATTTTTTTTTTTAGTCACTAAAACTTTGGGGTGTGTGCTTACTTGGAAAACCCTTTTTGCCTACAAAAAAAAAAAAACCACACAACCCAACATGGAAATACAAAAAAAACCAAACCGTATGGCTTGAAGTTAGCTTTCGCCGAAACTAAATATTTTCCTCAATGTGTCTGATTTTCTGAGATCACACTAAGGCGTGGCGGAAAAGAGCATACACAAAAATGAAAAGTATAGATCTGGTAATAAAAAATAGAGAGATAAACAAACCGAAATAAATAGAGAGATAAATAACTAAAACTGCAAATAAAGATTGTATACCTCTAGATCTTAAAAATGACGTAGCTAGAGCTACCAGAAACCTTTTCGCGTGAAACGAAAGGGGTTCCTCACTGAAACAAATGATCCTAACACAATAGAGAAGTCCTCTCGGCCCAGAAGTGGTCAGAAATAGTAGATATAGGAAACGACAGTCGGATGCAGTTGTACCGGCTTTTGATTTGGATCACCAATGGATGCGGCCCTGAAATAGCTCTGATACCATGTAGGAATTTACAGGGTTAGTTCCTCAGATAGAACACCAAAGGACACCACTCACAAACATATCATAGATCAATACACTAGTATTCTTGACGTGGTTAAAACCCTCAAAGAGGGAAACAGTCCATGGCCTGAACTAACGCGGCCACTTCAGGGAATTTATTAAAAAAGAAAGAAAATTTACATAAGCTTCTCTCATGAATGGTCACCCTAAAATGACCCTCCATGCTTTTTAAATAGATATCATGGACCAATCAGGTGTTAAGCCACGGATCAAGTGTCGGTAATACCAAGGAGATAATGAACCGTCGGATCACTTCATGTCTATAACATATCGTGACCATCGGTTTGTAAGTTACAAAAGTAAACAGTAAAGAAACACACTTTACCTAACTCTACACTAGAGCAAGTTATACTTAACTATTTCCTATGTGTCGGAATATCCTAAAACTTCTCACCTCTTACTTCAGGGTTATGATCGTCGATATTCTCTCTGAAATTTTGTCTCTGAAATAATGTCAAGCTTCCCTATTTATAGTTGTTTGCCATCATAATACGCTGACATGACTACAATCTAGGTTGACGTGTATTTTGATGGAGATATAATTATCCTTCTTGAATCTGACTTGAGGAGGAGACTTTTCTTGGTCTTAGAGGGCCTTCTTATACATTTAATGATTAATATTCCAAAGAAGGGTCCTTCACACATGACGTATACTCAATTTTAATTTCATGACTAGATGACAGATCCTAAAGGCTCACAATGGAAGCCATCACAAAATAAAATTCCTTACTCATGAAACCCATGAGACAAGAGTGTTGAAAATAGCAACAAGAAATGCTAAAAATAGCACTACTGTAAATAGCAGTTCAGCCAGTGTTGATCTTAGCAACAATGGATGGAAAAATAGAAGTGCTAAAAATAACATTCTATAAATAGCATTTCAGGATACCTTCCTATTTTAGTGAGCCCCTAAACTAAAATAGTGAAGTAAAATTCGAATTTGATCTTAGCAGCAGTTTGTAAAATAATTAATTAATTCATCTTGAGTTAATTAGTTAAGGAAAATCAACTTGAAGTCTATGTGGGGAACATGCAACAGTTTTCTCCATTAAATTGAGGAATTTATCCATCAGTTAAAGAGATAAGGATGAGTTGTAATATTGAGTTGTAATTAGTTGACTTAGTTAACTGAGTCAAGTCTAGTTAGATTAATTCAAATAGTTTGTTGAATTAATGTAAGGTTGGTTAGTTAATGCTTGCATGCATGTAACTACTGCACTTTAGATAACTGATTATTCTCTCATAAATAACTCATGCATGTCAGTTTAGACAGAGACCCAGTTGAGATCAGATGGAGGGGTAGTGTACTATCAGTTGCTAAAATATTCCATTGTGAATATTCCTTGCATGCAGAAGGAGTTCTTTCCTTGAGGATTGCATAGTTACTTCTTCAGGTTTAGTGAGTGTGATGAGGCCAATTCACACATGTGACATCATTGGACCCCAAGGAAAATTGCGCAAGGAAATAGGAGGCTTGGAGGGCTTGAGGAGGACATATACTATGTCTATTCAGTCTGTGAGATATATTGTTTGATTGCAGGGAGAGAAAGATAGCTTGAGAGCTAATTCTTTTTGTAACTTGAACAAGATTTCCACTTGTATGATAATACAGAGTTGGGGTTTTAGGCAGAGGCTTTCCCCATGATATTTCTTCTGTGTTATGTGTAATTGATTTCTCATTCTTAGGTATATGTGTTCTCTTGATCTTGTTAATTCGATTAAGCTTCGGCAAAGTGTTGTAAAAGTAGATCTTGTATTATGTTTTAGTATATTGCATAATCTGTTGATCTACAGTGGGAATTTCTACATGGTATCAGAGCAAAGGTGATCAAGGTGAAGAACAATATACAAGAAGGAGAAGTTCGAAGTTTGGTTCCTGAATATAGAAATCGAGTTCTTATCACATCTCTATTTCACCTATGGTGTTCAGTGGTTTAAGACTCGAGTATGCCCTTGATGGCATCTCGAATTATATAGCTTGGAAGGATCGCATGGAGGCAGTGTTAGAGGATAACAGTGTAAAGGACTTCATTGATCAAGAAGTCCCCAAGCCAACTGATGTTACTCAACTGGTGAAATGGAAGAAATGTGTGGCTAGAGCTAGGAGAATCCTCTTGGAGTGAGTTCAAGATCACATTGTCTCGAGCCTCCATGGGAAGGAGACTCCATTTTCAATGTGGAAAACATTGAAATATTTATATCAAAACAACAGCAATCAGAGCAAGTTAGTGCTGAAAGACAAGATCAAGTGTGAAAAGGGTGACATGATATCTACATATCTGAACAATCTCACCACATGCAGGGATGAGCTTGGAAGTGTAGGGATCACGACTGTTGATGATGACATGGTGAGTCTTGCACTCCTTGATCTTCCTAAGAGCTGGCATAGCGACCAAGGCTCGGTTAATGGAAGAGAAAAACTGCCAGATTGGGAATGACTTTGGTCGGATCTGATGCAGGAGGAAATAAGAAGAAGCACCAGAGATGGATCCTCATCGAAGCAAGATGATGAGGAAAATCTAGCCTTAGCGAGTAAGGAGAGGAAAGGGAAAGGGAAGGCATCCCATCCCAAATCTGGTTCTTCCCATGGTGGGAAGAATATTGAAAAATCGAAAGTGTGATGCTTTCATTGTCATGAAGTGGGCCATTATGCTACAAATTGTCCATAGAAGAAATCCAAGAAGGGTTCCTCAAAAGGATCTGATGGTGAGGCACTGGCCTCACAGTTTGAGCTGGATTTCTTGCTTATCACATGCATGGTTTCATCCATGGTGGGATGTGTGTGGTACCTGGACAGTGGAGCTTCATTCCACATGTACGGTGACAAGAATATTTTCAGTACCTTGGAGGAGAAGGATCTCCAAATGCGGATTGAGATGAGCGATAATGGAAAGTACCATGTTTCAGGTGAAGGTACAATTGTGTTTCAGAGGGAGCATGGAGCTCCCCTCACCCTAACTGATGTAAAGTATGTACCAGGTCTGAATAAGGATCTTTTGTCTGTCGCTATGCTAGAAGATAAAGGCTATGATGTAGTCTTTAGTCAAGGAAGGGTATTCCTGAGGCATATCGGTACTGGACAGACAAAGCGAATAGGGATTTGAGTCAAGAATATCTACAAGCTAGAGGTAGAAGACTATGTTGCTTTGAGTTCCAAAGCTGAGATGGTGCAAAGCCAAGATGTTGGCGAGCTATGGCATAGAAGACTAGGCCACTTGCACCATGGAGCCCTGAAGATCATGCAGTAGATTTCTATCGGATTACCCAAGGGAAAACTTGAGCAGACGACCAAATACAAAGGTTGTACCTTGGGTAAGTATGCGAAATCTTCCTTTCCGGATCGAGACAGTAGAGCTAGAGCAATCCTGGAGCGAGTTCACTCAGATGTTTGTGGACCTTTCTCTATAGCCTCCACTGCTAAACAAAGGTACTATATTATTTTTATTGATGATTTTTCTTGTAGATGCTGGATCTACTTTATGCAAAAGAAGGATCTAACCTTCTTGAGGTTTTGTGAGTTTTAAACCTTGGCAGAGAAAGAATCTGGAAAGAAAATAAAATCCTTGCGTAGCGACAATGGTGGAGAGTATGTCTCCCAACAGTTTAAAGACTTTTGTGCTGTAGAAGTTATTAAACGTGAATTGACGGCACCACATAACCCACAGCAGAATGGGGTGGTTGAAAGGAAGAATAGATTGATTATGGGAGTAGCTCGAGTGATGTTGCATGACTAAAGCCTACCACTGCATTTGTGGGTTGAGGCATGAAATACAGTAGTATACTTGTAGAACAGAAGCCCACACCATATATTGGGGATGAAGACACCTATAGAGGCCTATTCTAGGAAGCGACTTGATGTAAGTCACTTCCAAATCTTTGGATCATTAGTTTACTGTCATGTGACCAAAGATGCCAAGAAGAAGTTAGACCCAACAACTGAGTTGGGAATACTTGTGGGGTACAAGGATACACCCCACAACTATCGGGTGTACCTACCTTCCACTCAGAGGACTGTGGTATGCAGGGATCTGAAGTTCAATGAGAAGAAAGCCATGTGCTTATCACTTGAGAGGGAGCTCAAGTTGCACACAGATGAGGAACTTTCAGTTCCTAAGGATGAGGAGCCTCAGATTAATGCGAAGCAGCCGCATGTAGAGCATCCGGGAGTGGAGACATCCACTCATGCTGGTACTTCCCAAGATGGGTGGAAATGCTCAAGGAAAGCTGACAGGTTGATGATGGATGCACGAGGGAATGTGGGACAACTATCTTCTTAGCGCAGACAGAGGAGGTCACCCGAGCGGTACACTGGGTACATGGCTCTAGTTGGGGAGTGTGTAGATACTGAGCCTTCTTCATTCGAGGAGGAAATGTAGCAACCAGACTAGGTTGATGCAATGGTAGAGGAGTACGACTCTATCATTTAGAAAAATGTGTGGGATGTTGTCCCAAGGCCTCAGGGTAAGTCAATGGTGAGTTCCAAATGGCTTTACAAGGCAAAGCAGGCAGCTAATGGCAGTGTTGAGAAACATAAGGCAAGGTTTGTTTCTCGAGGTTTCTCACAGGTCGAGGGGATCGACTACGATGAGACTTTTTCTCTCGTAGCAAGGTACTCATTGATTAGATCGATGTTGTCACTATCAGCTTAGATGGGGTGGAAGATCCACCACATGGATGTGAAGACAACATTCCTCAATGGGAAGATTGAGGAGGAGGTGTACATTTAGCAGCCAGAGGCTTTCGAGACCTTCGATCGTGAGTCACATGTGTGCAAACTCAAGAGGGCTTTATATGGGCTGAAGCAAGCACCCCGTGCTTGGTACACCAGGATCGACAGCTATTTCACCGGTTTGGGCTTCACCAAGAGTGAAGCAGATGCGAACCTTTACCACATCATGGTAGAAGGTAAATCATTGATCATTGTTCTTTATGTCGATGATCTGATTTTGACAGGTGATGATCAGCTGATACAGTCTTGCAAGGAGGAGCTTACAAGAGAGTTTGAGATGAAGTACATGGGCCTTATGCACTACTTTCTAGGCATGGACGTGTGGCAGAAAGATGGGGAAGTATTTGTGTCTCAAGGCAAATATGCCAATGAGATACTCAAGTTCTTTCACAAGGAGAAGTGCAAGCCCATGCAGACTCCTCTAGCTGGGAACTAGAGGAGGGAGGATGCTACTTCAGGTGAGGTAGTAGCTGCTACTATTTATCGGCAGCTGGTGGGTTCACTTATGTATCTAGTGAACACATGACCAGACTTATGCTTTGCGGTGAACCAGCTGAGTCAAGCTCTGGTTCAGCCTACCAAGCTGTTTTGGAAGGCAACGAAGTATATGTTGAGATACCTCAGAGGCACATCTCAATTCGGATTATGGTATAGATGGACAGAGGGAGTGAAGCTTCAGGGCTTCACAGATGCGGATTGGGCAGGGAATGCATCAGACCGGAAGAGCACTTCTGGAGGAATCTTCAACCTTGGTTCAGCTACAGTTTCCTGGTACAGCAGGAAATAGAGATCAGTTGCACTTAGCTCAGCAAAGGCTAAATACATGGCTGCTAGTCAGGCTACATGTGAGTCCATTTGAATGTGAAATATTCTAGTGGGATTTTTTGGTCAGATGATGGATCCTACAGTGATCTATTGCGATAACCAAAGTTGTATCAAACTCTCGGAGAATCCAGTTTTTCATGACAGGTCCAAGCACATTGATATCCGGTATCACCATCTTCGAGATTGTGTGGTCAAGAGGATCATGTTGTTGCTGTATGTTTCGACCGAGGAACAAGATGAAGATATTTTGACTAAGGCATTGTCAAAATGCAAGTTTGAGTTCCACAGAGATAGGATTGGGGTTACTGATAATCCCTTTCTTGTTGAGAGGGAGTGTTAAAAATAGCAACAAGAAATGTTAAAAATAGAATTGCTAAAAATAGCACTGCTATAAATAGCAGTTTAGCCAGTGTTGATCTTAGCAACAATGGATGGAAAAATGGAAGTGCTAAAAATAGCATTCTATAAATAGAATTTCAGGATACCTTCCTATTTTAGTCAGTCCCTAAACTAAAATAATGAAGTAAAATTTGAATTTGATCTTAGCAGCAGTTTGTAAAATAATTAATTAATTCATCTTGAGTTAATTAGTTAAGGAAAATCAAACTTGAAGTCTATGTGGGGACATGCAACAGTTTCTCCATTAATTGAGGAATTTATTCATCAGTTAAAGAGATAAGGATGAGTTGTAATTAGTTGACTTAGTTAACTAAGTCAAGTCCAGTTAGATTAATTCAAACAGTTTGTTGAATTAATGTAATTTCAGTTAGTTAATGCTTGCATGCATGTAACTACTACACTTCAGATAATTGAGTATTCTCTCATAAATAACTCATGCATGTCAATTCAGACGGAGACCCAGTTGAGATCAGATGGAGGGGTAGTGTACTATTAGTTGCTAAAATATTCCATTGTGAATATTCCTTGCATGCAGAAGGAATTCTTTCCTAGAGGATTGCGTAGTTACTTCTTCAGTTTTAGTGAGTGTGATGAGGCCAATTCACACATGTGACATCATTGGACCCTAATAAAAATTGCGCAAGGAAATATACTATATCTATTCAGTCTATGAGCTATATCGTTTGATTGCAAAGAGAGCAGGATAGCTTGAGAGCTGATCCTTTTTGTAATTTGAACAAAATTTCCACTTGTATGATAATACAGAGTTGGGGTTTTATGTAGAGGCTTTCTCCGTGATATTTATTCTGTGGTATGTGTGATTGATTTCCCATTATCAGTTATTTGTGTTCTCTTGATCTTGCTCAATTTGATTAAGCTTCCGCAAAGTGTTGTAGAAGTAGATCTTGTATTGTGTTTTAGTATATTGCATAATATGTTGATCTATAGTGGGAATTTCTACAAAGAATTACAATAATTTTATTTTTCTTCTTATCATCAATTACATATAATCATAATTACACATGCCATTATGAAGACTGAACCTAGTTACACTTTTCAACATAGGCGAAAAAAATGATGTGAATGCAAAAGTGGATGATGACATCAGTAGTAATGTGAAACCAATGATAGAGTGACATGTGGCATGAAAATTCAACATTTTTGGGTGTTCAAGTGGGCCAAATATGAGTGACATGTGGCATCACTAAGAAGCTACCAAGTGGCATAGATGAAAGTAGCAAGGTGATATGGAAATCCCTTGAATTTCATGCCAGGGGATGTATTTTATGATATTTTTCTATGTATTTTACTTTTAGCCAAAAAAAGCGAAAATACACCCAAAGGTGACAACCTTGGGCTAGTCGGGCCTTGGGGAAATTTGGAGTTGAAGGCCAACAGGTAGCAAGGAATACCCCCCAACCTCCAATCTCCAACCTACATTGAATTTTATGGTAGGATCACATTTTTACATTGTTTTTTTAGTGTTATAATATATGGTAGAAAATTCAAAGGATTACAGGTAAGTCAGACCTCTAAATAGTCAGCAAAGAATGGGATTTGTAAGAGCTTTGAACTTATTGCACCATAACCTTATAATAGCTTGGTCATAACATCGAGTTCATATGGTGAAAGTGCTATTGTTCAGGCACTCCAACAGTCGAAGAAGTTTTAGCAGCAACATGGATATATTAAATTTGGAGTCATCCAAATTTAGATTGTTGCAGTTAAAACCTGTAAAAAAATTAGAATTGCATCTTTGAGCAATTTAACTTGGTTTTTCTTATAGGGACAATAGAAAAGAGCTAGAAGACTTAAACATTAGATTCAAAAATGTGATAGAAGTGGTAGATGAATAAAAATAGAGGTTTAGGCATGATATTGAGCTGAAGTTAACTAAAAGATCAATAAATGAAAATATCATCTCAAATTTCTATATAAACAGAAGTGAATTTGCAAAATTATGATGATTTTATTAGGGTGTGTTTGGTGTGTTGCTCAGTAATCAGAGATTGTTATGGACGTTTTATGACGGTTTTGGTGAGTCTTTGAAGTGACAAATTTAATTGTTTCGTAAAAATAAATGTCTTCATGATTTGAGCTTGAAAATGGTATGAAAGATGAATCATTGAAGTCATGACATTTGTAGCTTACAAGGTAGCAGTTGTAGCTCCTTCCAATAGTTCCTGGTAAAATTTAGGCGTTGGACCTCCTTTTAATGGTAGTTAATAAAAGTTAGGGGTTGGAGCTCCTTTCAAAGTTGTAGCTAATAAATCGAGGAGTAATAGCTTCCTTCAAGTTGTAGCCAGAGAAACTTGTAACAACATGTATTAGCTTGCCTTTATGAAGTAAATTGAAGAAAATTTTGAAGAGATTGTGTGTTCTGTTTTTGTTATGTTATTTCTTTCCATGCTAATATTAATTAATTTTTTGAAATTTTATAGGTGTTCTAGTATCATTGCAAGTGAAAGAAAATTATTAAAATTCTTACAATGTTGATTCACCCCGTCCCCTTAGTATTGTCCTAGTTTCTAATAGAAGGTACCCATACTATTGATCAATTTCTTTTGTTGGAAGAAATAACATCCCAAAAATATTAGAAAAATTAAATTAATACTTAAAGTAGAAAAGAAAGAAAACAAGAATCCTAATCAATTATACTTTCCACCCACATATTAGGAGGTAAAATTTGGAGACTGGACACTTGTTGAGTCGAAGGCCCCTCATTGGATGAATGTGGATTTTAAAATAAAAAATCAATATATAAAATGTTGACTGACCAAAGATGTCCTAGGTGACTACTAGTTGGATAAAAAAACAACGGAATTTATCAACTTACTAAAAGAGTGCCAAGATGTTTTTGCCCATGTTTACAAAGATATCAAGGGAATTGTTAAGGAAATGGGGGGAAATAAAATTAACCTCATTCCAGGAGCTAAATCTATAAAGAAAATACCATATAATCTCACGCATAAATATAAACCCATTATGTAGAAAGAGATAGAAGGGATGCTAGTTGTTGGCATCATCTACCCTATTGAAGAGTTAGAATGGACAAGTCCTATGGTCATGCAACCTAGAAAGCATGAACCAACCAGAGTGAGAATATATGTTAACTTTCGTAGAATAATAAGCTCACAGTAATTGATCCATTCCCTACTCCATTCACAGATGAAATAATAATGGAAGTAGTAGCTGGTGAGTATTATTCATTTACAGATGATTTCTTAGAGTACAATCAGGTACCTATTGCAAAGGAACACAAAGGAAAAAGTACATTTGTTACTGAATTTGGGTCTTTCGTGTACAAAGTAATCTCCTTAGGATTAAATAATGCACCTACAGTGTTTTCATGGATCGTTGTCAAAGACTTTCAAGAATACATCTTTAATACAATGGTAGTATACTTCAATGACTAAACAATCTATACATTATTAAAATACCACATTCAATGGCTACCTTAATGCTTGAAAGATGTAAATAGATTCAATTTTCCTTAAACATAAAATTATGTATATTTGCTACACCAATTGGAATACTACTAGGTCATGTAATATCCAAGGACAAAATAAAAGTAGACATGGCAAATATTAAAGTATTTATGGATTTAGAGCCTTCAGTTAATAAAAAATAGATCAAAATATTATTGGCGCACACATGATACTAGAGGAAGTTTATAATACATTACTCTAACATTACTTTTACAATGGATGAATTATTGAAGAAGTATTGAAGGAATCATTTTAGTTACTGAAGAAGAAGCTAGTTGAGGCACCCAATATAAAATTCCCTGACTAGTCTAAAAAATTTAATGTTCATGTCGATGCTTCTAATGTGGAAGTCAGGGTTATTTTAGCACAAACAAACAATGATTTTATAGACCATTCTAATGCATACGCTAATAAAAAAATTAAATAATGTTGAAAGAAATTACTCGACAAATGAAAGAGAAGTTCTTTCCATGATCTTTGAACTTTATAAATTTTGTCAATATATCCTTTCTAACCCATTCATATTTTTTACAAATCACCAAGCTCTAAGATATATTTGTAATAATTCTGTTCAAGGACAAATCTGTTAATGACTATTATTGTTTCAATGTTTTACTTTAAAGTCACTGTCAGATTGGGTAAGAATAATTTCAAACCTCATCATCTATCCTAACTAGAGATAGGGGATGAGACGATAGACTTGGAAGATGACTTACTAAATGCTCGCCTATTTAGAGTAGAAGCAATCCCTTCATATGTTGCAAAAATTGCATAATTTTACGCACAGGGAAGGCACCTCATGGAGTGACAGAGAAAAAGAATAATATCTTAGCAATTAAAGAAGCAACATTTTCATTCATAAATGGTCAACCCAATCTAGGAGCAGGTGTGGTACTCAGACAGTGAGCATTGGAACATGAAAGGGAAGCCATGATCAATGAAGCTCATAAAGGAGGGCCAAGCAAACATTATCAAGGTGACAAAACTGTAAGAAAGAATATTTAGGTAGGATTATGGTGGCCAAATCTATTTTAGGATTGTCAGGTGCAAGTCTAAAAATGAGATATATGTCAAAAATCAGGTCGACCGTTGGTAAATCATTATATGCCACTTTAGTCAATAAAACTTGGGTGATTGGCTTTGTCAATCTATTCCTCTTAAGAGCTAGACAGATGAGAGAAAAATATATTATAACAATAGTGGAGTATTTAAAAATTTGGGCGGAAGCAGATCTAGTCGATTCGTGCACAAAATAACTAGCAACTAAATTTATCTATGAGAATATATTAACTCGATTTGGTATCCCCTAAGTATAATCAATTAAAGGGGAAATCATTTTACCAATGCTACAATCTAGATGTTGATGGAAAAACTTAGCATAGAAAAAACATTGGTTACCACCCACAGGAAAATGGAGTTGTAGAATCATTTAATAAAAAATTGCAGAAAGGAATGACCAAAATATAAAACCTTGACAGAGATGATTAGGATGACAAAATCCAAGTTTTCTTGTGGGCATATCGCATGGCATATAATTAGTTGAATGGGTTTACACCATTAAGACTGGTCTATGGGAAAGAAGTAGTCATACCACTTCACTACACATCAAATGTTGCAACTGTGTCGACTTTCCTAAAATATAATAAAAAAGAAGACAAGGAATGAATCCATCAATTGTAATTCTTAGAATAATATAGAATTCATGTGCTTCACTAGCAACAAGTTAGTAAGAGTTTTCAAAAAGCATGTCACCATAGAAATTTGTAAACTATGAACTTAAAAGTTGGATATTTATCTTTTCTTTATGATAGTCAAGTGAAGGGAAAGCCTAAAAAAATAAAAAGTGCATGGCTTGGACCATTTGTCGTTGAAGAGATAAGTTCCTTAGGGGCTATGCAGTTAAATACATTACAAAGGAACCTATTTAAATCACTTGTAAATGGTGCCCAACTGAAAATGTATATCTCTTGAAACGCATTATCATGTGTCTAGTGAAAGCCTCCATGAGGCATTAGTCACATGGGCTAGTCTGAAAACCACAACGTGGAAGACTAAGCTAACCAATCAAATGTATATTAGTATATCTCTATTTAATTATGTCATTAAATTCTGTAATTTAGTAAGTTATCAAAAATAGTTACAGAATCTTGAAAAATGAATAATTGTACCAACAAAACAAAAAGGTTATTAAGGAAAGAAATCATAATAAAGAAACCAGCCTTAAAAAAAGGATGAGATCTAAGGAAATGTCTAAACATAAAAGCACAACAAAGGAACTAACATGATAATGAAAGAAGGGAAGAGTGATAAAGTAAATTCAGAGAGCATCATCACAAATAAACTTAATTGACTAGATGGAATAAAGATCAAATCAGCAGTTGGACTAACCAATGGACCAACTTGATTGAAAATATAAATGATAGACATCAAGTTAGTGATATCAACCAAATGCATTCATTTGAATCGACTAATGAAAAAGAAGAATTTTTTTTTTTTTTAAAATAAAACTGATATATTCGAATGTCATGCTTCATTTGATGAAGCGGTCAAGTGACGTTCAAGACCCTGCAATTTTGCATCAAAATTCAAACTAGAATCAACCATCGAATATCAAAAAGTAATTGATCTATGCGCGTCACACAATTTGATGGATATGTGATGAGTCGTCTTCAAAAAGAGAATGAGGCTGAATTTACTGAAGCATTCAATTCAACAACTATAAACATGAAAAAATACACAACATTTCCTAATAATTTTCTTGAACTCTCACCAGACATAGTGGTCAAGCTTGTGGAAATTCCATATGCGTTGAGTCTGGTTATTTCTGATCTTGAACTGCTCTAGTGTTTGAGAACAGAAGAATTCCAAGAATGTTTTAAAATGGGTAAAAAGCAAGTTCATTTTTAGGAACTGGTTGTCATTGTAGAACCAAGAACAAAGGGTCGGTTCGACCAATCAACTGCAATAGAGTTGCATATCCAAATCAACAACATCATATAAGAAAAAATGGAAAAACACACTGAGACATTTATGAAATGGGAAAAGTCGATAATGAGTTGATCAACCAGATTGAAATGTTATATACAACAGACATCTGATATATCATAAGTGCTTCACCAGTCGTAGAATTGTATGGATTGAAGGAAGAATTCGTTAAATATACCATTATTCAATACCACAATGGTGGTATATGGTTAGAAAAACCACTAACTATTTCAGCAACTAGAATTTACAACGTCACCGGCCGATAACATTGTGGAGACAAAATCCCAATGACAGTCAACACGATATCTTGGATCTAGAATTTTACAGGCAGGACAACAACCAAGAAATCATTTGGGAACCAAATGGTCATGTATCATTGTCGCCCTGTCTAGTAGGGAGAGCCTCTGATGTTAAATTTAACATGCTTGAAGAAATTGGTCAAATGATGGAGTCCGATAAAGTATACAAATAGGTGCAACATGTAGCCATCATGGTTAAATCCAACTACCAGAAATTCCAGAATTTAGGTAAGGCTATTTGATTCCCATCTTTATTAATTTGGATAGAATTAGACAAGTCTACCTAGTCACAGAAACAACATTTACTAAAATTTTGGTCCCACTTATGAATAATGTCAAAATATTTTCACATGGGTGGTCAGTGAAATTGCAGTAGATTAGTCCCCATGATATATTTAGAAATGGGTTATTAAATTTGAAGTCGGTCTCGAATAGATCGAGGGTTTCCCAACACATCTGATTTTTTTTTTCCCACTATGTCTCATATTCAATTATGTTGGGATATAACTAAGTTCTAGTATGTTGACTCTAGTGATGCTAATCCAAGAACTACCATACCAGCCTACTCTCGATCATATATTTGACGAACTAAGTGGACAAACGAATATTGTGTTCCCAATTCCATCAATGTCTAGAGAGCTCCAAACATATGTAATACTACCACTGTCATAAGCTGGAAAGAAGTTGAACGAACGAGTGGAAGATGTGTACACTAAACCTTTCAAAGTCGACTTATCAGTGCCCTTGTTGAAATCTCCTCAAAATCTTGTAGGTAGAGAAGCAAAGATTTTAACTTAGGTTAAAACAACCAAAGTAAATTGGGAGGAAGTTTTTACAGAATTTAGATTTGAAGATCCTCAAATGCAAAATATACTAGATGCCATTGCAAAATAGACCCTAGAGGACACCTAAGAAAAAGGAAAAGTAGTTAAGAAGTCGAAGAGATCATGAAAATTTCTTGGGTCGTCTACTGGACCCATCATCTTACAATCCTTAGGTCAAGATAAGGATATATTTATTGAAATAGTCAGGAAAAAACTAATGGATGAGCAACAGGGTCAGGTACAACAACATCTGACCCTAGTAAAGTCAACCACACCAAATAAAACTCCAACTTGAGAACAAACTCAAGGCCAATCGAGTAGGGCCAAGAAGCAAAAGGAACAAGTCACAGAAGTCGACCTATCTTCTGATTCACCTCCCAACTCTCCATCACCTATTATTGAGGAAGAACATGGTGGACAAGGGTAGACTACTCATGCTGACACACAAAATACTCAAGTTGACACACGGACTACTCAGGTCGACACAAACTACTCCACAAGTAGACACACAAACTATTCCATAGGTCGACACATAGGAAGTCTTGTCAGAGCAAACCGAGTCGGAAAATGTAACTAGAGTTCCATCACTAAATGTTAATCTAGGAAAAAAAAATACATTAAGTACACCAATGAACGAGATGCACATTCCAAATAATCAACTGATTACAATAGGTACTTATACACTGAAAATAGAAAAAACACATATTTCATTAAATTTGGAAAAAAATTATTACAAGTCCTTCAACAACATTTTTTTTTTTTTTTGCTGAAGCAAGAAACAGACCTTCTATTCATATAAAGCTAAAAAATGGTTACATAAAATACAACTGGCGCCCTCTGCTTAGGGATCTGAGCTAACTACTCAAGAACTAGGCTAAGGGCCCACAAAACTGAGCAACCTTCTAAACAAAACCTTCAAAAAATCAATAAGCGGACCCGATGCGGAAATAGAGACCACAGTGAAAATATTTCGGTGCCGCAAGGTGGATAACCATCGAGCAGTTGTTCTGCCTGAAATCCCTTAACCCGCTCCTGAGCAGGGACGTGCAAGGAAGATAACCCGGTCCCACCAACCAACAAGCACAATAAACCTCAGTTGTAGATATGCAACCACTAGATCCAACGACTGTGAAAGATATCAGGCTGGAAATATGAGCGAGGAATACCCGCCCGATGAAGGCAGTGTTCTCTCTCCTCCCTGGGCCACCTGTAGAATGGTTAGTGGCATCGGAAGCATTTCTATAAAACCATTTATGTTAATGCAAACGCCCGATAACCACAGAAACTGTAGCAAAACCACCATGTACTTTAGCAAAGTTGTTGGTGCCTCCATTTGGTTTAACGCTCTTTCTCCTTTGCCTTCCATCCATCTGCGAGGCCCAAAAATACCAAAAATCAAACCTGATATGGAAATAGAAACCACAATGAAAATATTTCGGATCCGCAAGGTGGATAGCCATCGAGTAGTTTTTTTGCCCGAAATCCCTTAACCTACTTCTGAGCATGAATGTGTAGGGAAGATGTCTTTATCCCACCAACCAACAAGCACAACAAACCTCAGCTGTAGATCTGCAACCTCTAGATCCAACAACTGTGAAGGATATCGGGCTAGGAAGAAGAGCGAGGAATACCCGCCCGATGAAGGCGGTATTCTCTCTCCTCCTTGGGCCACGTGTAGAATGGTCAGTGGCATCAGAAGAAATTCTGTAAAACCACTTATGGTAATGCGGACGCCCAATAACCACTATAACTATAGCAAAACCACCATGTGCTTTATCAAAACTATTGGTGCCTCCTTTTGGTTTCGCGCTCTCTCTCCTCTGCCTTCCATCCATCTGCGAGGCCCAAAAATGCCAATTCTCGTGTAGCCTATTTGTTAAACCATTAACAACCATCTTCTTAATTTTCAACTGATTGCTTCCCCTTCATGTATTGGTGCTACTCCCTATCTACGCAGGCCAGAGTGTAGCAATCGTCACGCAGTTGTCTTGCAGGAACCAACTCCCACAAGCAGCACTTGTTGCCTCTTGTACAAAGCACCCCTTCATTAGCAAGCTAGTCTGCCACTCTGTTGGAATCTCTGCACACATGAACAAAGCTAAGAGTTCTGAGTATTCTTAGGTGAGATTGAATTCGGTGATAGACCTATGAAAGTCTCCAGTGGTTCGAAACTTTGTTTGGTGTTGTGCCAGTGCCTATCCTTTTGACCGAATTAATTGTTAATTCTAAGTGTGCCTCTATGATTGTGTTATGTAAATTGTGATCAATCAAAATTTCTAAGCCTTGCTCAATGGCCATGAGTTCCTCCATGTTGTTAGTTTCCCTCCCCAAATGACTATGAAAGATGACTTTTATATTGCCCTCTTCATCTCTTATGACTCCTCCATAACCAGCATCCCCAAGGTTTCCTTTTGAGGCACCATCTATGTTGAATTTCAAAAAGCCATGGGGAGGGGGTTGCCAAGAAGTCTTTCCTTCAGAGATGTGCCTTGATTTATTTTTTATGCCCTAAGGGACATGTGACTGAAGCCCCAATAGTGCGAGAATGTGAGCATCCCGTTGTCCAGGGGGTTTCTCAGGAGGTTGCTTCTGAAGGGCATTAACTGTTTCTTTGAGTTGTTTTAGGATCTGAGCCATGATGCTTTGTGTTGAGCCAGATTTAGCTTTGAAGATCCTATTGTTGTGCTCTTTCCAAACATCTCAGATGAAAAATCCCGGCGTCAGAGTCCAGGCTAAATTGACTGTTTCATTATCCGAGAAGTCTTTCCTCCAATTCTTTGAAGTTTCAGTAATGTCATTTGCGTTCCTAACTATTTGGTTGAAGATATAGGCCACCCAATTCCATAAGGTGGAGGTAAAGGAGCAGAGGTTGAGAAGGTGATCCATAGTTTCCTCCTGCAGACCACATAACTGGCATCTTCATGGACCAGCGAAACATCTTTTCTAATATTTTCCCAAGTCAGAATCTTTTTATGCTATACCAGCCACATGAACAGTTTGATCTTCATCCAGTGTGGGTTGGTCCAAAGGTCTTTCCAAGTCTCGTCAGGGCTTCGATAGTTAAGTCCAGTGACTATTCTCTTTGATTCTTTGAGGTTTAAGATGCTCCCATTGTTGCTGCCCCATCTTAGTAGATCATTCGAGGTTGAAGTCAAAATTTGCCTCTTTTCCATAATCGCTTCAAGAACTTGAGCTTGGGCCTTCAAAGGGGACTCTTCACTGTAATCCAGTACCTTCCAAATCTTCCATTTACCTGTATCTCTTGACTGATCCCAAAAGTCACTTACCCTTTTCAGTCCTTTAGTAATGGTATCGTTTTTTATGGTATCCAATCCTTCTCTATAGAGGTTTTGTTCCTGCTGCCAGTTGTCCTCCCAGAACCAGGCTAGATTCCCATTTCTGATCTCCCAGAAACT
Organism: Pinus taeda; assembly: GCA_000404065.3. NCBI lineage: Eukaryota > Viridiplantae > Streptophyta > Pinopsida > Pinales > Pinaceae > Pinus > Pinus taeda. The sequence goes on from APFE030208498.1 coordinate 198,823, forward strand.
ATGTTTCTGAACTAAGGCTCTACTCTCCGAAGCATTGTTCCAAATATGGGAACCCCTGATGTATCCTGTCATTTGAATGTGGTCCTTTTCCTGCCAGTCCATTGCATATTTTTGTTTCCAAAGCTTAGCCCAGGGGTTTCTCATTTCCTTTACCCATCTCCACTAAAGTTTTGCCCCCAACACTTTGCTGAGAGTGTCCGGGTCGTGGAGACCCAAACCACCATGTGTTTTAGGTTTGCAAAGCTTGTCCCATGCAACCAGAGCCCATTTCTTTTTCTCTTCTCCTTTACCCCAAAGAAAGTTTCTTTTGATATTCCTGATTTGCTTTAAAACTCCTATTGGGACAGGAAGGGTTGAAAACATGAACATTGGAATGGTTTGTAGAATAGCCTTTGTAAGAATTAGCCTTCCTACTAAATTCAAGGATCTGCTAGTCCAGTTGTTGACTTTGTCCTTCAGTTTATTAGTGACTGACTCCCAAACTTCTTTACCCAGAGGTTTATCAGTGAGAGGGATTCCAAAATATTTGGAGGGAAGATGATCTCTTTGACAGCTGAGAATTCTAGAGAGATTTCTTTGAATAGAAATACCAGTATTAAAAAAGAAAACTTTTGATTTAGCAAAGCTTACCTCAATGCCAGCAGCCATTGCAAAATCATGCAGGATTTGTTTGAAAGCTTTGGCTTCCTTGATTGTGGGAATGACCTGCAGCATAGTATCATCCACAAATTACTGATGAGTCAATGTGTCCCCATTCTCAGTAAGTTTGAGTCCCTGGATTCTTCCTTCCTCCTTGGCTGTAATGATCGCTTTGCCCAGTCCTTCCATCATGAGAATGAATAGGAATGGGGAGAGAGGATCTCCTTGCTTGAGGCCTCTCGATGGCCTGAAGGTTCTGGATGGAGAGCCATTAAGAAGGATTGAACAACTAGCTGTGGTAACCAGAGCCATGACCCACTTTATCTAGTTGTGATCAAAGCCATAAGCTTTAAGAACTTCCCTGATGTAAGACCAACTTAGCTTATCATAAGCATTCGCTATGTCCAACTGCATTATCATACCTGCTTTCTTGTTGGTCTTGAGGGAATGAACCACTTCGTGAGCTTGAATGATATTATTGAGAATTTTTCTACCTTCCACATATCCAGTCTGCTCCTCTGACACTAGCGTTGGAAGAAGAGGTTTGAGCCTGTTAGCAACAACTTTGAAAATGATTTTGTACACCACATTGCATAAAGCTATGGGTCTAAATTTGTCTGGTGACATGGCTTTTTCCTGTTTAGGGATTAATGTTATGAAGGATTCATTAAGCGCTTTCAGAACCATTATTGATTTTCTCGAGTCCTCTACCACATCAAGAATGTCTTGTTTGATAGTTTCCTAGCATGCTTTGAAGAAGTCTACATTGAAACCATCCGGGCCTGGAGCTTTCCCATTGTGCATTTCTTTGATTACTTCCTTGACCTCTTCTTCCATTACTAGCCTGTTGAGGTTATAATTATCTTCCCTGGTAACTAGTTTTGAAATGTGCTGAGTGAAGCTGTTGGTGAATTAAGATCTGTCTGCCATGGTCTCCTCTGCTATGTTTTGAAAATGTTGTACCAGAACAGATTCCATTTCCTTGTGAGTATTTAGCTCTTTCCCTTGAGGATCTATGAGTTTTGTGATCTGGTTATTAGCCCTGTGTTTCATTGTATACTTCTGGAAGAACCTGGTATTTCTCTCCCCTTCTTTAATTCATTGTACTCTTGATTTCTGTCTCCAAAAGATTTCCTCCTGCTGGCATCTATTGTCCCATTCTTGTTGTAGAGATTCCGCTTGCATTTTCCTCTCCTTTGTGAAGCCTTCTATGATAAGGATTTGATTAGTTTCCTGTAATTTTTTCTCCACTTCTCTATTAGCTTCAAAAATATTTCCAAGCTCATTTTTGTTCCATTATTTGAGCCTTAGCTTTATATGTTTGAGTCTCTGTTATAGGAGGAACACTTTTGTGCTTTGGGTGTGCATGTTTTCCACCCACTAATTTCCAATATTAGTGATGAAGTCAGGGTGAATGAGCTAGACATTTTCGAACCTAAAAGGTCTGTTCCTCAAGTTACCAATAAATGAGGCTTCCAACTAGATGGGCCAGTGGTCCAAGCCTCCAAAAGGAAGGAAAAGAGTTGTCATGATATGACCGAAGAGAAGGAGATCGTTCGAGATTATGAATCTGTCTAATTTCAAGGAAACTTGGGAGGTTCCTCCTCTCTTGTTATTCCATGTGAAGGTACCATTTATTGTTTCCATATCCACCAGTATCATGTTGTTTAAGAAGTTTTGGAAGGCAAATGAGTCTCGTCCAAGCATTCTGGTCCCTCCTTTTTTCTCTAAGAGCGATCTGATCATGTTAAAATCTCCTCCCAAAACCCAGGGGATTACTAAGTGTCTCTCTCAGCTCCTCCAGAGAGGTGAGGAGCCTAAGTTTGTCTTTAAGAAGTTTTGGACCATAGACATTTGTGATCATGTAACAATCCTTGTCCCCCAAAGGTTGGATAACCATTGAAAGGTGGTTCCTAGATGCCTCAACATCCAGGATCTCAAATTTCTGAGGATTCCAAAGAGTATAATTTCCCCCGCTATGTTATTATCTTTGACTTCTAGGTACTCATATTTGATAAGCCATTCACTATGTATTTCTCTGATCTTGTCTACTGAGCATTTTTTTTCCTGTATAAACACCATATCTGGTTTTTCTTCTTTTATTCTGTTGCTGAGATTTCTTTGTTTTCTTTTACTTCCTAGTCCTCTAATGTTCCAGGTTGTAAGCTTCATATTGATGGGTTTGTGAAAGAGTAGCGGGTGAGATCTTTCATCTTACCTAAATTAATCATGAGTTTCCCACACTCTGACAGAAGCTCATTCTGTCTCTTTCTTCCTCTTTTCTTGCTTGGGTTTTCGGTGGAGTATCCTGAATCTCCATTGATTTAACCCCTCTGTTCTCTTGGTTGTTTTGGTTCCTTTTAACTCCTGCAGCTTTTTTTTGAGACCTTCGGAGGAATAGCTATTGTACTATATCAAACTCCTATTGTGGCAGAGAGTCAATCCCTTTGTTGGTTCCCTGCTCTAGAAACTTTTCTAGTTCAAGGTTCTCCCTCTCGAGAATCTCTTGTAGGTCTTTTTCCTACGTACCTCCTTCCCTTGGGGTCATCTCATGGTCCTTGCCAAGTTCCATAATGCTTGGTGGGTTCTCCTTGTGTTCATTATATTCCTATATGATTTCCATGCTATCCTCTTTTTCTTTCTCTGTATGGATGACCTCTGATTCTTATTCATTCCATTTCCCCCCCCCCCCCCCTCTTCTTCTAAAATATTGAAACTATTATGACTTGGTAGCTTGTTCTCGCTAAGTTTATTTTGGTACTTTTCCCCCTCCTTTCCCTCTACCTCCCACTTTGGTGAAACCTTCAGGGTATTTTCCTGTGTTGGTTTTCATGTTGTCCTCCCTTTTGTTGAATGGGTAGTCTCTGAAGAGGTGCCCATGTTCATGACATTTATGACATCTGAATGGGATGTGTTCGTAGTCAACCCCCTGTACCCATTCCTCATCATAGACTTCTAGGATGACTTCATCCGGGAGTGCTCCCGATAAGTCCATTTCTACACATATAACGGGCAAAGGAGGTATATTTACTAGGCAGAGTCACCTTTGATATCTTTATAAAATACCCTAATTTATTACCTATAGCTTTTAAGGATTCTAGCAACCAATAATCTAAAGTTAAGTAGTATAATCTAATCCATACTAGGACTGGTGTGAACGTTTCTCACTCCAGAACAAAGTTCATCATCCAAGGTCGCATGTATAGGCTAGCAGCAACATAGAAGTAGGGTCCTCCTTTGAAAGCTTTGTCTTTATCCTCGAAGTTAGTGAAAACCACTATGAAAAAACCCTTGGACCGAAGATGTAGGTTTATTTCTCCATTCAGTTTCCAGTTGTTTCTTATCCATGTATACAACGCTTTCTCCATGGGCCATATACCCATAAAGTTGCATATGACCATATAAGTTGCCATGTGACCCCTATGCACCTGTAATGCAGGATCATCTAAGACCACCCTGGGTTTGATGTTAGACTTGGGCTTGCAGGGTCATGTCGTAGATATATTCTCCATTCTCTGACTGTTGTCTTCAGATTTCACTTCCTTCCTCACCTCCTTGTGGGTCCCTTCCTTTTTTAGGGATTTTCTACTTTCTGGCTTTTGAGTGTCGGTTGTCTTTGTCTCTGCCGCCGTTGGTTTCCTAAAATTGCTCTGACTCGTCTCTTTGCTTTTGTTTGAGGCAACGTCACTGTAGGAGGGAGTAGAGCTCCCTCCTCCATGCCCCTCCATCATTACCAGCTCGCTTCTATCGCCCCATGTTCAAAACCCTAGTCACTCTCGAAAGGTACTATCCTTCAACAACATTCATTCTTTTGTAAATGTCCATATTAACTTAATTTATGATAAAAATAATTTTAATAATTTCAAACCAATTAGAGACCATGAATAGGTCAAACATGGGGTTTCTAGGTACAATAGTATAAATACGCAATAGGAGTGTGAAATCAAACTCGTAGAAGCAGTTGATTTAAGCTAAATAATATTATTATGTCTAACATCCAAGAAATATATTATAGTTATGGATAATGAACTAGATTCTTTGATGTTTGAATTTTTGTCTGACGACTCTAACCTTGTTTCCCACAACCAATGAGAGATTTTTTGATTGAATGATGGTGATGTGAGGATATTAGAGTAAGTGGCAAGGAGGTGCATCCTTGCATTGCATTGAAACTAGTCTACTAAAAACTTAGTATTTTTTTTGTGTGCTCAATTTCCTATGGTCCCTTCATGCCTTTATGAAGCACTAATGAGGGGGTGATCATTCATCTTCATAGAATCTAGGCATCCAATATTAAAGTTAGGCATTGTTGATCTAGTTATTTCAAGAAGGTTGGGAACCATTGATCTATCTGCACTCAAAGCCAAGTACATCAAATGAAGTTCTTAAATGGGCATTCAAGTCATTCCATTGTAATGGAAAATGTCACAAATTGAAATAAACAAGAATTAGTGGTCTTCTTGTAAGTAGTGGAGGAAAGGGTTTTCAAAGATTAGTATAGTTGATGGAAGTCTATATGTTGATCTCTCCTTGTCAACGTTGTCAAAACCAATAATAGTCTGGATGTAATAGCGCCAACTAATTGTACAGAAAACCATGATTGGCCATTACTTTCACTCAGAGGAGAAAATCATAAGAAATTTTAAATTCATGGAAGAAATAACTTACATAACTCATGGATTTTAGTTTAAATTTATATAAGTCCCCGTGTTCTTTAATTATTAAATACTTATTGTAAATGTAAATAAATTATCATTGAGATATTGATTTTGAAGATTAAATATGCATTAAAAGGAATTCATCTATACCACTTGATTTTTCATGTAGTCCGAATAAATTGGTTTAAATTTATTATCAATTAATTCTAATTATTTTTGTAAAAGATATATCTTTACTCACATTAAGAGATTTATTTAAAAAATTAACTACATTTATAAAAGTGTAATGGAATTCAATAAATAACTCCTAAGTCTTGTTGGCTTTTATGAGATTATTTTAATTACAAATAGTTTATTTAGGAATTGAAATATACAAAATGTTAATATTGATGGGAAAATCATGTTATATGGTGCAAAAATTTTAAATACATCCATTTATGACCCATCTCTTGAATGAGCTTAAATAGTCTACTTAATGCTCATAGTGAATTCATTAATCCATGTTTTAATAGAAAAAACATTTTTTTACATGGAATTTTATTCTAGAAATAACAATGTCACATTTATACATTCATATTAAACCACATGATAGTTAAATAAAAATCAATTAATGGTTTCTTGACTTATTGACTTACATGACATGATTGCATATAGAAATATTTGATTTAACAATGCATAGTTAGAAAAAGATGTCAATTGAAAATAGAATAAACCACTTAGAACTCATCAACAATTGATTTTAAATTATTATTTTTTCAAAATATATATTTTTACTTACATTAAGAACTTTATTTCGAAAACAAATTGCATTTGTAAACTTGTATCAATGCATATAAATAAATATAATTTAATACATACTTGTCTTGTTGGATTCTATGACATTATTTCAATTACAAATAATTTATTTAAGAGTTGAAATTTACAAAATGTTAATAGTGGTGGGAAAGTCAAATGTCGTATGTTGAAGAAAGTTTAAATATATTTATTTATGACCCATATCTTGAATGAACTTGAAGTGTTTACTTAACATTTATTACCAATTAATTATTCCATGTGTTGTTAGGAAAAGTATTTCATTTTACATGGAGTTTTATTTAAAAAATAAATGTCACATATATAAACTTATATTAAACCTCATGATAGGAAAATAAAAATTGATAAATGGGTTTATATAGACCACTTAGAATGCATTATCAATTACTCGTAATTTCTTTTGTAAAAAATATATATTTACTTACATTAGGAGCTACATTTAAAAAGTGCATCACATTTATAAACTTCTATCAATGCATATAAACAAATAGAATTGAATAAATAACTTCAAGTCCTATTGGATTCTATGAGGTTATTTAAACCACAAATAAATTATCTAAGAATTTGAAATGACAAAATGTTAATATGGATGGGAAATCCAATGTCTTATGGTGCAAAAGTTTAATACAACCATTTTTTACCCATCTCTTTAATGAGTCTAGATGGTCCACTTAACACTTTGTTAATTAATTGTTCCACGTTTTATAAAGAAGATAATTTTGTTTTACATAGAGTTTTGTTTCAAAACAATACAATATGACATTAATACACTCTTATTAAATTATGTGATAGACAACTAAAAATAAATAAATGGATTTCTTATTAACTTATATGAGATGAAATGATTGCATATACAAATAGTTGATTTAAGAATATATATATTTATATATATATATATATATATATATATAGTATATATATATATATATATGATATATATAATATATTATATATATAATATAATATATATAAAGATGATTAAAAATTGAATGCCCTACAATTTAAAGAGTAGTATTCATATATGAGGCAACACCCATTAGCCTAAATTACCCCACTTAGTACTTATTATCTAGAAATTATAAGATTTGTTTTGGGAAGAAATGCATCATAGTATATAGCTATTATATACACATGTTATACACACATATTAATGATAATAACTAAAATACAAGTCAATAAATAATATTTTATCTCAAATGATATGATTTTAGTTTTATTAAAATATAAATTTACAAAAAAACAACTTTAAATAATGCAATCAGATGCGTTGCAGTTCAAAAAGTTCAGAGACATAATTCATCTATTGTAGTGTCCAATCAAACCTTGATAGTCCACTTAGAAGTCATTATTATTAATTATATAGATTTTTTAAGAAATGCAGAATTATTTACAATAGATTTTTATCTCAAAACTTACATATCACATTTATGCACTCATATTAGTGCATTTTATATGTAAACAATGCATAACTGACTTTGTTGTTTATTTTCAATATGATATGGTTGCAGTTACAACCATTAATTGATTTAAGCATATAAATTTATGAAAATTATGAATTGAGAAATCACATATCTTATGCTTCAAAAAGTTCAAATCATTCACCTATGACATATTTCCCATTAGCCATAATAGTGAATAGTGAATAGTGCAGATAACAATTATCAAGTAAATTATTATATTTTCTTTAGTAAGAATTGCACCTTTGTTTGCAAGGAGTTCTATTTCAAAACTTATATTTCACATTTATATATGATTATTGATTCATATAAGTAAATAGAATTCATTAAAAATAACATGCCTCAATGGTTCATATAAGATGATTTCAATGAAAAATAATTAGTTTAAGAGCACACACACACACACTTAGAAAACAAAATCGATACAAACAAAGTCATTGCAAAAATAATTATAAATAATAAGAAATATACATATTAATATAATTGGCAATTCCCATATATTTCAAATAATATAAAATCATACAAAGTGATTTAGCAAAAACTATGTCAAAAATGTATTTAAAAATTGGAATGTAAATTTTGAACAAATTTATAAAGGAAACATTCAAATGTACTCATGTTTTTGTTTGATACAATGAAATGTCTTAATAAAGGGGAATAAAACTTGCATAAGCCAAGTATCTTGTTATTTTCCTGTATAGGCTTTTATCAAGATGTGGTATGATTGATATCTAATGAATTGAGAAGTATTCTTTGTTTCATCTATTAGAAATACATTTGATTCTTCATAATTATCTCCATATTGGGACCACACATCTATTGTTAGGTCCCTATAATGCTAGTGATTCCCCCATTACTATTGTCATTGTATCCCTTATTGTTATTGTTGTGCCCCTATTGTCCCCATATTGTTATTATTGTGCCCCTATTGTCCCCATATTGTTATTATTGTGCCCCATAGAAGCCCAGTATATTTATTTTTGTGCCCTTATATTATTATTGTTAGGTCAGATTTGGTTATATTGTGACCCCTTAGACTCCTATTTATAGAAAGGAGGTTTTGTCATTTGTATCATCGAAGAATTATTCATTTGTGTAATGTAAAAGGGGTTGCCCTCTCGAATAGGCTTATTTTGAAGGCGTTTATCTATCTTTTTGTGAGCTAGTTTCATAACATCCGTCAACTTTTTTCTCATAAAATTAGCTTGTTCTCCTTGCTTCCAATTTGTTTATAAATGGAAATGAGACCCATCCCATGCAAATTTAAAGTCCTCTATATCAATATTTTATTTTTCAAGTACCTTTGGATGTACTTGTCAATGACATTTAATGTCTATATTGCAACATCATAATTTTTTAAGCAATATTTTAATACTTATGATTGAAAAGGCCTTAAAAAATAGGACATATCACCAAACTGCCAATCTGGTTCTCTTTGAATATGACAATTTTGTTAATCTTTGGTGTATGATTGGAAGAATACTCCTTCAATTTCAAAGATTAAAAACATATTTTGACTTATAGTAATTCCCATCTACATCTGCATTGCAACCACATGTATGATATTAACATATTTCCAATTCAACACTTCATTGCTTAAGGACATAAAAACCTACCATTTCAAAAATGATGTTAGTATTTATTATGAATTATTTCCATTTGTATACAAAGTGAATTTTACAATGAGTCAATAGTAATCACAAAATACAAATACAATGGCCCCATTAAAGTGAACAAACTAATGATATGTTTACTTTATACATACAACCTAATACCTTTATTTAATTTGTATGGAATAAAAGTCTTATAAGAACACATTGACCCACCATTTAAATAATTTATTTTAAGGCTTATAATGATTTATTTAATTGCAATTGAAAAATATAATTACAATGGTCTAGTGCAAGTAAACAAACTAATTATATATTAATTTCCACATACAATATAATACAATTTTTAAATTTCAAACCTAATTAATTATATGCTAATTTCTAGAGTCTCTACCTTAATTTCTTTTAGTGCTTCTTTTAGTACAAATTGTATGTCTATTTTTGGTGCTACATACAATATAATATAGTTTTTCAACTTATATGGACTAAAAAAGGTTATAAGAATTCAATGGACCATCCTTCACATTACTAATGTCTAAGAGGTATAATGATAACTTAAACCACAATTGAAAAAAATAATTGTAATGATCTAATTCAAACAAATAGACCAGCTATCTATTAATTTTTACATACAATGTAATCCATTGTAAAAATTTCTATAGCATGGGAGATTTTGATATGAAAACATTGAATGACCATTCAAATCAATACTTTTTATCAACATAATATCTCACCAAAAATAAGGAAAATAAAAATAATTTATTTTTAGTAATGATAAACCAAATCAACAATTATTTTATTAGTGTTGTGAAATAAAAGCAATAATTCATGATGTCATACATATAATGGCATGAAATAGACATCAATTATATTAAGATACTTTTAAATGTAATTGAACATACTTCAAAATAGCTTGCACATATGTTTCTTTGTTGACTTTATGTAATACTCTCCATATCTCATCGATCGACCAATTATCTTCTTGATTTGTTCCAATGAATGGATGGGCATGAATCACATTTTCTTTGGGATTCTCTTTCACTCTCTCAAGTGAACAATCCACTATAATACTGTTGGTTGCATCATATTGGGTATGCATTTCCCAAACATTTTTCAATGGCATAGTGTGTATAATATTGGTTGGATTATTAATTACCTTATGTCCCTTTTGTGGTTTAATGTCTGAAGCAGTCCACATAAACACAAGTTGATCTCATGATGTTTCTGAAACCAACTTTTTTAGAACTCTTGTTGCGCTTTGTTTTAAAGTTGTCGTCCAAATTTCAATGTCAAGAGATTCAGTTTTGAAACACATTTCAAAAAATGTTTTTGCATGTGGATGAATCCAAAATAACTTTTTCTCTATTGTATAATCTGCATAAGTTCCCATTTTTCACTGTGCCCTTTGTTTGTTGCTCCATCATCGATGCTATGATAAAAATGTCCTTTAATTCAAAAATAAATAATTTCTTTTCAATTATTTTGGTTGCAACAGAATGATAGATAATCTAATCAAACCATTTTATTCATCTTACAAAAATTACTAAAAAAAAATTGTTGAAACAATACACTTACCTTGAGTGGTTTTTCCACTATTTATAGATGAAACAATAATTTATTTTATCATCTTCATAGAACCTAGAGTAAACATATTAAACCTTCAATCAAATACCATTATTACTTCTTATTATCAAATTATGTAATATAATATATATACAATACAAAATTGGAAAAAAAACATTAGTAATGCAACCTTTAAAAATAAACACACACACACACACACACACACACCTTTAAGATTATTTTGATTGTTAGTTTTGTTATGTTTATTGTTCCTATAATAAAAATATACAACATTATGGTAGTTACAAGCATTAAATTTTGAAGAATAATAAGATAAACAAGAAGACAAGTTATAAGTATCTGATATGATATTATCTTCATAATTGTAACTTTTCACCTCATCATCGTCTTTGTTATCTTTATTTGTATCTAAATTAGACATATAAATATTTTGAATTGTGAAAATGAATAAAATCATTAAATAATAAGGAAAACAAGTGGACAAATTACAAGTACCTGATATTATAATTTGTCCTTGATTATAGCTTTGTTTCACATTCATTTGATCAATGCCTTTGTTCTCCTTGCTTGTTGCTATAATAAACATAAAATATTATAAATTGTGACAATGAATAAAATTAATTAAACAACTATATAAAAAGAAAATCATCTTTAATTGTCCATATAATATTTTGGTCTTGATTGTAGTTTTGTGGGACATTCCCTTGGTCACTATATTCATTCTCTTTATTTCTAACTATAATCAACTTGTGAAATTCTATGAATCCTGATAATAAAAATAATAATTTAGAAACAAAATAGAGTTACGATGATTAATACCCATTTCTATCTCCATCATTACATGGTCATTGTCTTGGTTGATTTCATTCTTCTCATAATTCCCTATAATAGACATCTAAAAATGTTATAAATATGGAAATTAAATAAATTCAAAAAGTAACAAGAGAAACAACCAAACAAATTATGTACTTGCTATGATAACCTCTTCTCCTCCACCTATTTCCATCCCTCAACATTTTTCAACATCATAAGCACTATATTGTTTTTTTTTTTGCTTCCCACTTTCATCACTCTCTATTTTAGAATCTCCATCATTAGGCACTTTAGTAAACACTTTGACAATTAAAAAATCTGAAAAAAATAGTATCCAAAGTATTATAAGAGAAACAACAAAGGAACTGTAGTGCCTAAATTTTCCAAGTTAATGGATCCTGGATTTGATATGAAAATATTTGTAATTATTCAACATGTTTGTCCTTTGTGACTCTATTTGCACAACACATGCAATTGTTTTTCCATTGTACAACAAGCCTTGACTAAATTTTTCCTCGCATAAAGAGAAATAACCACTTTTGCATCACTACATTGTCAGTGTTTTTCAAATAAACCCATCTAGAAATCATAATCTCTCTCATTTTCAAAAAATGTGTCTTCAAATGTGTGAGAGTATTTTGAAGCCTCTAGAATTTTTAATTCTAAACTACAGAAATGTATAGTAAAAACTATATCATAACTATAACTGTTTTGGGACTTATATTCATGAATTCCACTAGTCATTTTATAGTTGAACTTGAAGTTCTTTATGGAAATTTACAAACACTGGCACACATCATTACAAAACCAAAGTTCTACTAAGAGAACTATATTAAATTCATTCAACTTGTTGTTACTTACTGCAAAACATTTTTTTAGCTATCCAAAGAGTAAATGAGTAGATACATTTGTAGTCATTTTCCAAGTAGTAGAAGGATCCAAAGCCTGCATCGAACCCTCTCCATTGAAAAATTCTCTAAACAAGATTTCCAATGATATGTGGAAGTCCAAAAACAGACTCTTGGATCAAAAGATATGGTCTTCTGAAGTTTCAAGGATTGAAGCCTTGGAAGGCATATCAAAATATCGGAGGTCCAGAGATATCGACGAGCGCATATCAGAGATCAAATATATTGACGGTCACATTATCAACACATCACAATATCAGCGGTCGCAATGTCAGAGGTCCAATACATTAGAGCCAACAACATTGGAGCTCAGAGGAGATCAAAACATCAACAATTGGAGGATCATAACTTCTGATAGTGTAATCCTTTAAAAATTTGTGATATTGTTAAAAGTTTTGATAGCGTTAAAAACTATCAGGGAGCATTGATAAGGATTAATAAAGGATTTCATTGCAAAAGCAACGGTGGATGGGCCTTTTCTCCCTCCTCTAGTAGGACACGTGGCATCATATGATTGGTTTTGATAACCTACATGTGGCATCATATGATTGGCTCTCATAAAGACACGTGGTAGCATATTATTGGTTCTAATAAAGCTACAGTGGTACTTGACGTCAACATGACGTGGTGGTATGGCAGGACACGTGGCAGGCAGTTTTGGCAATTGAAAAAGTGTCGATAAGGGGGTTATGATATTAGGGTTGGCACATGGTCGAGAAGAACTTCTAGAACCAAGGGTGCTAAGATCTTAACAAAGGAAAAACATCCCTCGTGCAGGAACAAAACTCCCTAGCTCCTTAAGGCTAAGCCTCTGGTCACCACACTGAGTCCCATGGAGGAAAACAGAAAAGGGATAAACAAAAGGAGCCAAGGACATCAAAACTATGTTTTCATAATGCCTTTAAGAATAAAAGTCCCAATGAGTAAAAGCTTTGATATAACACTATTTCAATAATACAAGACATATTAGGCTCTGATAGTGTAATACAAAGAGTTATGAGATGAATGAGTTGGCAACTTTGATTCTGTAACACCACTAAGGCCACCACAATTGATATCTCCCAACTCTAGAAAGTGTGAAATGCAAGTTGTTAAGGGAAAAGTGACAGGAAAACTGGCCAAATAACTAAAGAGGAGCATTGTGGTAGAGACGTGGCCTAATCAGAGGCCCTCATAGGAATGGTAGGGAGATATTTTCCTCGACCATCATTCATTTTTCCTTATTTCTTTTATTTCGTAATTTTTGCATTTTAAAGAAAGGAATCAAATCCTTTGTAATGATTTGGGCAGCATACCTTCGCACCTCGAGACAATTAGTCGATTAAACAACTCGATATCAGTTGAGATATTTTGTAACTGCTTTCAAAGCTCCCCCTCTCCATATAAAAAGTGGGAAGAAACATTTTATAGAGGTTCCCAAATTCTGCATTATAGAGGCCTTTTGTTTGTAGAGAAAGTGGTTCCACTTTGGTTCAATTTTTTTGTTCATGTGGTGTGTAGGCATGTACAATTGTTAAATGTAATGGACTGGTGATTCAGACTCCATCTTCAAGGATTTATGAAGCAGTTTTGTTGATTCCAATCAAAGAAATGTGCATTATGTTTTTCCCTATGTATATCACTTCATGTATGTCTTTACTCCTTTGAAATCATGTAATGAAGCTACTATGTAGTAAAGGTACCTGCGTAAAAACATATTTACTTGTGTTATTGGATGGCTCCAGTACTTGTATGTAAACTATTAGATTTATTTATGATAATTTGTCAACAAATTTATTCATGAGGCATAAAGCTTGAGACCTTAATTCAAGCTCCACTTTCTCTTCATTTTCACCTCCTCGCTCTTCCATATTTCTGCTAGAGATTATTGCTTAGGATTTTGTGCTATGTCCACCCCTCTGCATCAATTTTTCTCCTTTTCCTTCCTGTTTTTCACCTATACTACAACAACAATGTTAAGTTGCATATTGTTGTGTGTTGGCCACCAAAATCAAGACATTTCTCTTTAAGATTAGCCATACCTACCAGTGTTTGTTCGCTTAAGTTTTCCTTTGTGAAGGGCTATTGAACAAAGCCCCGAATTATCCCTTTTCCAATTACGTAACATATGGAGTGCAACATAATGCCCTTAGAAACTATTAAAAATCACTCATCTTAGATGCCCTAGGCACTGGTCTCCTATCAACCCAAAGGTTGTCTCTAGGAGGCTTATATATCTTCTGAAGAAATTGTGTGATAGGAGATAGAAAAAGCTACAACATCTTTCTTGCGTCATTGTCGGGGAATGAATCAGAATCCTGGGTACAAAATTTTTTACATTCCCTCTATCGGGTGAGCAAGGGAAGTGTCAGTTGAAGATCTCTCACCTTGGTGACTCCACTGTTCGAATCTTATTGTAAACATCTAGGAAACTCTATTGTTTGAATATTATTGTAAACACCCTAGAAACTCCACTGTCTATATCCTTATTTGGTCATCCTGGCTTTCAAGACACCTCATACTTGCTCTGATGCTAAACAGTGGAAAACGTCTCCCACATTTGAACTTTAGATCACTTACCTAGAGGGGTTTTAAAATGACCATTCATGCATTCTTGGCCAACAAATTGCCCCACCAGATTTTTCTTCTATTGCTGGCTATCCCCATCATGTCCCTTCAGTTCATGGATGGTATACCTTTTTGACTAGATTCAGTGAAAACATGGAGAAGGTCGGACCAGCACCTCAAGGATTTTCATGAATGCATCGAACAACTGGGTTTTTTTTTTAAGATGTGAAAATGAAATTGTTCATGCATTCTTTGGATGAAGATACTAGAGTTTGGTACAGAACAATACCTTGTGGCAGCGTATATTCCTTAAAGAGATTTCACATAGAATTTAATCTTTTTTGCAAAGTATTATATCCACCGAGTGCTCTGTTTGAAGATTGTTGTGCACATTTTAATGTTGAAAATATTTATGAGGTTAATGATCCTGCTGAAGATGTTTTTGGGGCTCAACTCCAAGAAAGCATACAATTGCATCAAAAAACATCACCCAACAGTCAATAAAGGGAAGAAGGACACATTATCAAGCTACAAATAGACCCTTAGAGATCTTATTCTTTCAAATTTGATGATTCTACTTCTTATGATGTGTATGACTCCAATGGGGATTCGAACGATGCAAAACCACATCAGTCTCAGTCATGGAAAGCTGCACAAAAATAGGAGGCCCACCATGAGGTTAACAAGGAGGCTCAAGTTTACGATTCACATCCTTCAGTTGTATAAAAAGTTCAAGAAACTTCTCCAATCTATGATACAGATGATTCAGATGAGTATAATATGGTTGTAGACTTTCAAAGGGATTTGCTTACAAATAAGTGCGGAGAAGATGAACAACAACAACTTCTTCAAGAGGATCCCAAAGTTGAATAGCCAAGAAATGTTTGTGGCTGCCTATTACAGAAAGATTCCTCCCTGGAAACTATTCAATAAAGGGAGACAAATATAATTTTTTCTTATTAATTCCATGATCCAGTTGCTGACTACATGGCATCTTTCTTTGGCCTATAAGAGTATACATCAATTCCAAAGTATGTGTCAAATTTTTGGTCTGAATTTCTTATAGGGTGCATGCCTAGTCTAGTCACTAATTTTCAATAACACGACCCAATTAGAAGGTTCATGGAGGAGATTAAAATAGTTGAGCATCAACTATCAAGTTAGGGGCACATATCAAAATTTTTGTCCAAATATTTTATGTGGTACATGTCTGTTTTAATTGTTGAATTTCTAGAGAATAATGGCATAAGGTCCAATACTCTAATGTTGAGATGGTATCATAAGAAGGTTGAATTCACTTGGATGAACTGAGCCTTGTACATAAATAGGCGTTGTACATAAATAAGCTCACCAAGTGAGCATTTAATTTCTAGTTTCTTGAAGTGATAGTTCTGCATTTTAGTATTATGAGGAAAGGACTCCTAGGAAATAAAGTTCCCCAGAGATTTTTTGGTTTTATAGGTTCAATGTATTTTTTGAATTCATGTCCAATGGTGAAGGCTACTAGTTTGTAGGTTCTTAGCACCTTGTCAGCAAGGAACTGTCCCCAATTGGAGCCAATGTTGTTACCTACTGAAAATGTGTTCTCAACTGTCTAAAGAGTAAATGAGAAGATAATTTTGTAGTCATTTTCCAAGCAGTAGAAGAACTCAAATCCTACACCAGACCCTCTCCATTAGAAAGTTCTCTAAATAAGCTTTCCAACTATATGTGGATGTCCAAAAATGGACTGCTGGATCAAAAGATATGGTCTTCTAACGTTTCAAGGATTGAAGCCTGAGGAAGGCATAATGAATATCAGAGATCACAATATTAGAGGTCCAGAGATATCGACTATCATATATCGGAGGTCAAAGATATCAACGGTCACATTATCAGCACATCGAAATATCAGAGGTCAAGATGTAAAAGGTTGCATTATCAATGCATCACATTATTGGTGGTCGCAATGTCAAATGTCCAATACATCAGAGTAGGCAGCATCAGAGCTCAGAGGAGATTAGAACATAATAAATCACAGGATTGGAACTTCTAAAAATGCAAACCTTTAAAAAGTTGTCATATTGTAAAAATTTCTAATAGCGTTAAAAAATGTTGAGGAGCCCTGATAAGGATTAAAAAATGATTTCATCGCAAAACCAAAGGTGGATGGGCCCTTTCTCTCTCCTCTAGTAGGACACGTGGTAGCATCTGATTGATTTTAATAAGCTACACATGGAATCATATGATTGGCTCTGATAAATACACGTGGCAACATATGGTTCGTTCTGATAAAGCTATAGTGGCATATGACGTCAGCATGACGTGGTGGTATGACAGGATATGTGGCAGGCAGTTTTGGCAATTGAAAAAGTGTCGATAAGGGAGCTCTGATATTAGGGTTGGCACATGGTGGAGAAGAACTTATAGAACCAAGGGCGCTAAGCTCTTAACAAAGGAAAAAAAGCCCCTGGGCAAGAACAAATTGCCCTAGCACCTTAAGGCTAAGCCTCTGGTCATCGCACCTGGTCCCATGGAGGAAAATAGAAATGGGCTAAACAAAACTGGCAAAGGACATCGAAACTCTGTTTTCATAATTTCTTTAAGAACAAAAGTCCTGATGAGTAAAATCTCTGATATAACATTATTTCAATAATATAGGACATATTTGGCTCTGATAATGTGATACAGAGAGTTATGAGATGGATGAGTCGGCAGCTGTGATTCTGCAGTACCACTAAGGACATCACAATTGATTGCTCCCAACTCTAGAAAGTGGGAAATTCAAGTTGTTAAGGGGAAACTGATAGGTGAACTGGCCAAATAACCAAAGAAGAACATTGTCGTAGAGGCATGGCCTAATGAGAGGCCCTCACAGGAATGGCAGGGACATATTTTCCTCAACCATCATTCAGTTTTCCTTATTTCTTTTATTTTTTAATTTTTGCATTTTAAAGAAAGGAATCAAATCCTTTGTAATGATTTGGGCAAAATACCTTCATACGTCGAGACATCTAGTCAACCAGATAACTGGAGCTTGGCTGAGATATTTTGTAATTGCTTTCAAAGCTCCCCCTCTCCTTATCAAAAGAGGGAAGAAACAATTAACAAAGCTTCCCAAATTCTACATTATAGAGGCCCTCTATTTGCATAGAAAGTGGTTCCAAATTGGTCCAATTTTCTTGTTCATATGGTGCTCGGGAATGTACAATTGTTAAATGTAATGGACTGGTGATTTGGACTCCATCTTCAAGGATTAATGAAATAGTTTTGTTGATTCCAATCAAAGCAATGCACAGTATGTTTTCCCATTTTTATATCACTTCATGTATGTCTTTCCTCCTCTAAAATCGTGTAATGAAGTTGTTGGTTTTTCTCTCATTTATGGTGTATTTTTGTTGCTAAGTAGTAAAAGTACCTATATTTCACTACTTGAATGGTGTGTTGACCATCAACTATCCAAAAATTGATATTCTTAGCATTTAGATTTGTCTCGTTTATAATTTTGATAGAGTTAATGAATGGATCAAACTCATTGATATCAAATGGAACCAAAAGAGCATTAGGCAATGAGTTTTGAAATTTCTCTAGGAATGATCTCACTAATACTTGAACATTTAAATCATATTGTGATCCAAAATTCAAGAACTTTGGGGGCTTCTATACATCTTTCAACATCCACTTTTCTACTAAAGGAGCTTGAAAATAGATAGCAATGCTTGAAGGCTTCAAGAATTTCATCACATTGATATGCAAGCTTTGTTGTCTCATATTCAACTTTCCTAGCTTTTTGAAATTATGTAGTAGGCTTGAAATCAGTTTTTGTTATGTTCTCTTCCAAGTCAAATAAATATATGTCAGGATATTCTGACACATAGGAAATAATTAAGTATAACTTGGTCTACTTTATAGTTAGGTAAAGTGTGTTTCTTTAGTATGTACTTTTTGTAACTTAGAATTTAACGGTCACGATATGTTCTAGACATGAAGTGATCCGACGATTCATTCTCTCCTTGGTATTATTGACACCTGATCCATGGATTAACACCCAATTGATCCACAATCTTTATTTAAAGAGCATGGAGGGTCATTTTTTAGGTGACCATTCATGAGAGAAGCTTATGTAAATTTTCTTTCTTTTACATTAATAAATTGCCTAAAGTGGCCACATTGGCTCAGGCCGTGGATTGTTTCCCTCTTTGAGGGTTTTAACCACGTTAAGAATACTGGTGTACTGATCTGTGATTTATTTGTGAGCGGTGTCCTTTGGTGTTCTATCTAAGGAACTTACCCTTTAAATTCCTACATGGTATTAGATCTATTCCAGGGACGCATCTCTTGGTGATCCAAATCCAAAGCAGGTACAACTACATTCGACTATCGTTTCCTAGATCTACTATTTCTGACCGCTTTCGAGCCGATAATACTGCTCTATTATGTTAGGAGCATTTGTTCCAGTGAGGAACCTATTTAGTTTCATGAGAAAAGGTTTCTGGTAGCCCTAACTACATCATTTTTTAGATCTAGAGGTATACGGTCTTTATTTGCAGTTATATTTATTTATCTATCTATTTATTTCAGTTTATAGTCTTCTATATTTTTTTATTACTGGATCTATAGCTTTCATTTTTGCGTATGCTCTTTGCCTTGTGACTTTGTGTGATCTGGGCAAACTAGAAACAGAAAGAAAGGATTTTTCTCATGTGTATGCTCTTTTTCGTTGCACCTTAGTGTGATCTCAGAAAATCAGAAACATTGAGGAAAATATTTAATTTACGGCGAAATATAACTTCAAGTCGTAAGTCTTTTGCTGGTTTGTTTGGTTTGCGTGGTTTCTTTTGTTTTGTAGGAAAAAATGGGGTTTTTGAAGTAAACACACACCCCAAAGCTTCAGTGAGAAAAAAGAAAAACCATTCATCATTTTCAAAAATTACTAACCTTTTAAACTAGCTCACTTGGTCCAAAGTTACTGTTATGAAACCAGCTCAAGAAAAGATAGAAAAGATAGATCAACGCCTTAGAATTCAGCCTCTTCGAGGGGGAAACCTCCTTTACATTACATAAATGAACAATTCTTCGATGATTCAAATGAAAGACCTCCTCTCTATATATAGGAGTCTAAGGGGTCATAACATAATCAGAGCCTACATAACAATAATAATGTAAGGGCACAATAATAACAATAGTGGGCTTCTATGGGGCACAATATAC